>JAPDFF010000074.1:0-116854 GCA_027569505.1 Chloridium humicola | reverse complement strand
GCTATACCTGCCTTGACACCAGTGGGACTATGGCGCTGATAGACCAGTGTGCTGGGTCATGATCGAGAATGGTTGCTGGCCGAGAGTCTCCGAGGCTGTCAACGGGGCTCAGCCCAGCCCGTTACAAAAAGGACTCGCCGGCATAGGAAAGACGATGTCTCATGATCGGCCTTATTCGCGAACTCTCGCGCCAACCCTCGTATTAACCTGCTGCCCTATTACTAGCGCTTTCCTTCTTCTTCTGCCAAGGTATAGATACAGCCCTGGACAACGCTACTACCGTCCTCCGGTCTTTGATCTGGCTTCTCCTTCAGCAGCAGCCATACCTCATATCCCATCTACTTCAGAAGTATAGAGAGTTAGGCGCCGATCTCTTCCGGGACAAAAATGCCTTTATCGCTATGTCCGAGGCGTTTCGGAACATGTTGAAGGATCCTCAGTTGTCGCCTGTATACCTCGCGGTCGACGCACTTGATGAGTGCGCGCAGGGGCGGTCGGACCTTATCTATCTTAATTCAACTTCCTTCAGCCTCTCCTAGAGGATAAGATAGCTGCTCTCTAGTCGTCCGGAAGTTAACCTTCTTGCTGCGCTTAAAGACCGGGGCACTAACTCCCTGGATACTTCTAACTTCCTTATCGAGCTAGATACGTAACGTCTGGCAGTACCTGTCGATGCATATATCAACTATAAGCTTTCTATCCTAAAGACCAAGGAAGGGTACGATAGCCGTATCTTAGTCCAGATTAAGGATGAAGTCCGCCAGCAGGCTAAGAATACTTTCCTTTGGGTGGTACTCGTGTTCAGAGAACTCGATATAGGGGTCGAAAATCTGGACCTAGTTCACGGAGCGTACGCCGTCGAGATCATCAAAGAGATTCCTTCTGGTTTGTCGGAGCTTTATAACTATATGATTACTAGGATTGAGAAGGGAATGAGGAAGGATCTGTAATACTATAAGAACGTTTTGTTAGCTGCTACTCTCGTATACCGCCCTCTTACTCTCTTAGAGCTTGCTATTCTCGCCGGTTTACTATCCGAAATCTACCCCCGAACAATTGCCAGAAAGTACGGCTCATTCCTCACAATCACCAAGGGAACAGTCAATTTGATCCACCAGTCGGCTAAAGACTACCTAGAGAAGAATTATAAGTCCAGACTTCAACCAGCTAGGCCTGCTCAAGGGCATATAGAAATCGGCAGGCGCTCAATTGATGCGATGTCGTCAGTGCTGAAGCAAAACATATATAGCCTCGACCTCGGCTTCCAACCGGAGAATATGACGCCCCCTGACCTAGATCCGCTAGCTCTAATACGATATTCTTGTACCTTCTGGGCCGACCATCTCTGCTCCCTGAACAGCGATAACTCCTGGTTCCAAGGAGAACTGACCGGCGACGGGAAGGCGATTGGATTCCTAAAGGAACATTTCCTCCGCTGGCTTGAGAGTTTGTCTCTCTTAGGGAAACTTTCTAATGGGCTGCTCTCGATAAGAAAGATTCTACATGTCGCTCAGGTATGTGTTTAATGCTATGAGATTGTCAGGCTACTAAATCTATTAGTCGGAACCAGACATCAACCCTCGCCTTCTTGAGCTGTTGAAAGACGCAGAGAAGTTTATATTCAGTCATAGATCGATCATAGAGCGGGTCCCCTTGCAGATATATAGCTCAGCGCTTGTATTCAGCCCAACTTTGAGCGAGATTAGAAAGCGGTATTGGAAGGCAAGGCTGCCTTTTATCGGAATGGCCGCTGGCATCAGAGACCACTGGGGCGCGCACCAGCAGACGCTCGAGGGGCATAGCGGCGAGGTCAGTGCGACGGGCGCGCACCAGCAGACGCTCGAGGGGCATAGCCGCGCGGTCAGTGCAGTGGCATTCTCAAGGAATGGGGAATATCTCGAGACAGACCGAGGGCTGCTAAGCATCACCCTAAAATCCGAAGCTTCAAGCAGCTCTAAAGCCCAAAAACCCGCCAGCGGAGCTCTCTTCGTCGGCGACGATTGGGTCACAAGAGATGGGAAGGGTGTTCTTTGGCTTCCCGCTGACTATCGGGCAACATGTATAGCGGTTCATGGTCAAACACTCATCCTAGGACATAGCTCTGGCCAAGTCACGTTTTTTCGATTTGCTTTTACGGAGTGATGGATTTCTGCAATCGTTGTAATGTCTTATATATTCTAATATCTCTGCTCAAGTGAAGGGCTTGGAAGTCATGTCTGTTTTATATTACTTCCTTTTCGCCACTGACGCAGTTCTTCTTGACATCACTTGCCACTTATCTAAGCTTAGCCGCCAGTTCCCCGCCTTGACAAGCAACGGAATATCCATTCCCAGGTATAACGCAGTTGCGGCAACACCATATATACTCAGCTAGGAGACAAAGGTGCATATTTGGTAACGGCCGCGATAAAGCGGAATAATGTAAGACATGATTCTCTGAGATGACCTAGTGAAGGGGTTCACGCCTTACAAAAGGAGCAAATGCCAGGCCAGCGCAGGAAGAAGTCATTACGCAGCCGAGGCAAAATCTCAGACAGCATCTACAGTAACCCGCCCATAAAGACACTTATATTCGTCAAGCGCTTCCCTCTCCGTCACATTCTTGTAAGGCTCCTATATCTCCTCTCCAGCTTTCCACTTCGCAGGCAGTTCCAGGCCGCTGTTATAGCCTCTTGTCGCCACAACTCTTGTAACGGTCTCAACAAGTGTATTGCAACTAGCTGATGACGACTCTACGAGTACACTAAACTTGAAGAAAGAAGAGAAAGGAAAGTAACTGTTCCCACGAGGTGGCCTTGTTCTTATGACCAGAGGGGGAACGCGTGCCATGGTATGTCATCCGCGTCAGGGAATGCGTAATGGTGATGGAGGTCGTATGGGCACTGACGGGTCATGGCGTTGATGGACCAAGGCGCTGGGCCCTGACGGTGCCTGCTGCCGATCATAGCCGAGAGTGACTGATAGTCCACCAGCAGGCCATACCTACCCGGACACCAGTTGGACTATGGCGCCGATAGACCAGTGTGCTGGGTCATGATCGAGAATGGTCGTTGGCCGAGAGTCTCCGAGGCTGTCAACGGGGCTCAGCCCGTTACAAATCTCCTCTACCTCCCACTCTTCCTCCCCGCACATGCCAACCACCAAAGACGTTCGAGGAGAATCGCATAATTGCGGCGCCCTCCGTTGAGAGGGGTTGATAGTCTTGAGCTTGGTATGATGCTTAATTACCCTAATAACCCCTGCCCTGCCCTCTATGCCTGGCGAGCTGAAGAGCAACCCATCCGCCGACATCTCTTTGAAAGCATATCTAGATCTTGCCAGGTACGCTAGGAAGTGCTCGCCGCTCAGGATACCCGCCGCTTTATCTTGTGTAACGGGCTGAGCCCGTTGACGGCCTCGGAGACTCTCAGCCATGGAGACCCTCAACGCCATGACCTATCAACGCTATGATCTAGCGGCTTGGTCCATCAGCGCTATGATCCATCAGTGCCTATACGACCTCCATCACCATTACGCATTCCCTGATGCAGATGACATACTATGGCACGCACTCCCCCTCTGGTTATAAGAACAAGGTCATCTCGTGGGAACAGTTACTTTCCTTTCTCTTCTTTCTTCAAGTTTAGTGTACTCGTAGAGTCGTCACCAGCTAGTTGCAATATACTCGTTGGGACCGTTACACCCATCAACAACTCCATCACACTTACCCCTTTTACACTTAGTGTCTCCCTCTGGTCAGAGGAAGGCCTCCGCAACTCGTTGGCCTGTTTCTTTGTTTTCACCTTCTTTCTTCAAGCTTAGTTGTACTCGTAGAGTCGTCATCAGATAGTTGCAATATACTCCTGAGACCGTTACACTATTATTGTACCGTTATAGTAAGCCAAGGAGTGCGTTATAAGGAGAAAGAAGGGTGAGAAAGCAGAGAGGAAAGGGATTCTAGGGTTTGGGGAAAGAGAAGAGGGAGGGGGGAGGAGGGAGGCTACGCCGGCATGAGCAAGCCAGGCCAGCACCCGCCTCGAGGGTCGGATGCAGTTGGTTCGCATCCCCGTATAGGGGACGGGATCCTGGCGCCGAAATTGCATCTCCATTGCGAATGCGCGAGACGCGTTCTGGAGGACTCGATGGGTGTGAACGAAGTAGAATGGGCGACGCCTTCCGGGCTCCGTCGCCGGCGCCGTTTGTGATCGTTACGAAGGCGGCCCCGGCCCGGGAACGCGAGCGGGATGACGCCCGGCAAAACATCGGGCGAGCGTTGGGCCGGGCCTGCTGAGTCAGCAATTATAGTCGTGCAACAGGAGTGATTTTGCTTTTTTCGTTGGGTAGGCTGTGTCACCCAAGCGCCACAGGGAACCGCCCCTCAAAGGCCCTCATGTGACACAGGCTTCCGACCCCTACCTCCCTCTTTCTGTAGGTGATTCTGTCTCGCGCGAGGCTTCAACACGACTATATCTGAAGATTGACAATGGGTGTCATCGGTGCCAAAAGGAAAGGAGCCCATCGGCCGACCGTCGACGCGCATGAGTCCGCGGCTCCTGTACCTCATCGTGGTCCGGACAGCGCTGGGCGTGGAATGGACATCAAACCTTAACTTCTCCATCATGACAACTCTAAGGATTTTGAATGGTTGGTTGTCTCTTCATCCTCCCTTACTCACCCGTCCTCGCGGCCGTCGTCAATGCATCGACCACTCACCTGCACTATGGTCGGAGCTTTCCCCGTTCAACGACTCCAGGGGCATCATGGTTGCGCAACTCTCAGCTCCCTTCACACTCTTTTTCAACGCTTATGGCATTCCGATTGTATCAGATCTCGTTGCCTGGAATCATTGCATTCACGGCCTAGATCTGAGCCCTGGCCGATCTCACAACCGTCGAGGGCTGACGTGGCGACCAGACCAACCCAAATTGAAATTGTCCTGACTTTGAGCGGTTTGTCAACACCCTCAGGCTCTCAGACCTTATGCCCACTGTGGGTGCAAATAAACGACAAGTTCTTAATACCCACCCAACGGACAATCGTCACCTCCCGGCGCTCAGATTCTTTTATCAACTAGCCTTTGTCAGCATTCCTTCATCGGTACCACTCACCTCTTGGTCTCCTGTTCCACCACCCTCTCTTGTTTCTCCGTCTCTCCCGTTGCCTTTAACCCCTCCCCACTCCTCTCTCCGCGTTCTCACCACCCCCCCACCTCAACATTTACACCAGCCCGGAGGGTGAGGGGATCTCGACCCCGTGCCGCGTAACTACCCGCACTTCCTGTCCACCCCTCTCAAGCGTCCAGAAACCCTGGAGCTCGCCGATTCCATAAAGTTTCTGCACGGCGTAGTCATTCAACGTGGGTTAGAACCCGCAATCCCGGATAGTTCGGGTGTCACGGCGCCCAGCGAAGCGGGCCCAGTGCCTGGGAGAGATCGTTATGCGGAGATTCAGGATGCCTATGATGCAGGCGAAGAACTTGTTTGACCTGGACTTTACGTTGCTGATGTGTTGTGCTAGAAGCTGTAGGTCCAAGCACTGGTTGAGGTTTACGGTCTCGATGGGGCGAGATCGCCGGGGGAATACTCCCACGTTCTGCCGTTACATACAGGTTGGCTGCTTTTGCAACCTTGCTCCATCGACGAAGGCGTAATAGTTGAGTTGACAGCATTTCTAGGACAGCCTGACTTGATTCACGTAAACGACCGTGTCATGTCTAGGAACATTGATCGCTCAAACCATCTTCAAATGTCCCAGACAAAGCATCCATCCGTCTCCATCGTCTACCTCACTTTGATCTTCGGTGGAGATACCGGGAGACAGAATCTCAAGTGGCAACAAATCGTCGCTGTTGGATCTCCACGCCGAACTGTCAATATTGGCTAACTTCACGCGCAACCGCAACAGCGCAAAGCCAAAGGAGTCAGTCTGACTGCAACACCTCCACCGCGATGAATGTTGGTTATAGCAGACCGGTGTCAGAAGTAGCATCGTACGTCACTTCATCCGCACAACCTGAGATGTCAGCAGTCTGAGACCTCATGGGGCCGTAACCCTTCCTCTGTAGTCAGCATGTTCAGTCGAATACAAAAAGGCGAGCAGACTCCCCCATTCCGAGTCCTGTTCTTCTATCATTTACATTCTCTCAGCCTGGAAACTTCAGATATCGCCCAACATTCACATTCTTAAATCTTCATCTACTACCCAACATGGAGTCCATGGCTGCCAAGCTCAAGCGGGCCTCGACCTACTTCTCTCCTTCCACCCCAGCCCGACCTGAGAAGTCCGCCAGCCGCAAGTCCTCAAGGTCAAAGCTCAAGCAACAACAGTGGCAAGCACAGCATGACACTGAGGTACCGGCAGTGCCATGCCAACGCGTGTTGGAGCACATGGAGCGGCAGGCGGCGAGCCAGTCCCGCCGAGAGGGACACACTTCTGGCACCAGATTCGGGAAGTCTGAGTCTGCCAAGCAACCACACCCCCCCGCCACCCCGGGCCGCCACGAGGGGGGGCGCAACTCGACTGCCGGCCGTCCCAGCGTGGAGAAGCGGCCCTCCCACGACAGGTCCGCCGAGCTGGGGAGCTACTACCGCTCCATTCTCCCCCAGGACGCCAGCATCGGCAAGGAAGCGGGGGGCAAGCCCGCCAAGGACTCAGGGGAGCAGCGGGAACGACAGAGGCATTCCCGCTACCAGCGGAGCTTGACGCCCGAGAGTTCTCGGTCGGAAAGCGACTACGCCGGAGCGGCGCGGGACAGTCCAAATCACTCCCGTGCCGCCTTGGCGAAGGTTTTCCCCTCCCTTCGCCGCCCCCACGATGGTCCCCCCTCCCCTGGCTCCCTCTCCGTTGCGCCCCCCTCGGTTTGCCCCCCCTCCGTTAGTTCTCCCTCTCCGGATGATAGCTCAGACGAGCCTCGACGCCAGGACACACCCAAGGTGTCATCGTCCGCAGACACCACCCCTCCCCCGGCGGCTAAGGCATCGCCGCCAACCAAAGACGCCGTGCCACTCAAGCCCGCACTCCGCACGACCTCTTCCGCGGCAGCCACCCCCCCGGACACCACCCGCCCCTCCCGAAAGGTGTCGTTGGAGCTGGCCCCAGTTCCATTGACACCATGGCCACCCCTCAACTTGCCTTCTCGCCAACCCGGCAAGTCCCTCCCCAGCGCCCAGCCATCCAGCCGAACCCCTCCCCCACCCCAAGTCCCCTCCCGCATCCCCCCACCCGCCCCCACACCCCCTCCCATCCCCAGCGTCGCCATGCCCTCAACCGACACCTGGGCGGACGCCTACGCCTCAGACGCCGTCTGGGAAGACGACTGGCAAGACGCCTCGCCCACCGCCGACCTCGGCGAGTCCTCCACCGCCGCCGCCACTGCCACTGCAGCAGCCCGCCCCCGCTCCCCCTCCCCCTCCACCCCCCCACCACCACAAATCCCCCCCCGCTCCACCCGCCGCACCGCCCCCTCCCCCACCAGCTCCGACGAACACTCCACCGTCGCACTGGGGCTGTACTCAGACCTGCTCACAGCCCAACTAACCGAAGCACTACGCAATGGACCTGCAAGCGACCCCAAAACAGATGCACTGGAGGAGCAGCGGAAGCGGGAGAGGCTGCAATGGCTGCTGATGATCGAGGCGTACGAGGGGCTGCTGGAGAGGTGTCGGAGGGATGTGGACGGGCGGGGGAAGGGGAAGGGAAGGGAGGGGGAGGCGGAGGGGGTGTTGAGGGTTTTGGAGCATTGGATGGAGGTGTTAAGGGGGGTTTATGAGGGGTGTTTTGTTGAGGGGGGTAAGGAGGGGCAGAGGGAGGAGGGGGAGGATGGGGAGGAGGGGGAGGATGGGGGGGGTTGATCTTGATTAATCAGGGGATTTGAAATTTGGCAGTGGGACTGGGGTTTAAGGGTTGGGTCTTTGGGTTTGAGGGTTTGGGTTTTGGCATTTGGGATGGAACTTACATAGGGGGGAAACAGCTGATGTTGTTAAGTTATGGTAGCTCGTGGCATGCCAGAGAGGCACATATCGCGGGCCGGATAAAAACCCGCAAGGGAGAATAAAGCTGTTTTGAACTCGTGAGTTGATCCAACTTTTAGTTGAAAACTTCTCCAAGAGGTCTTTGTTGACTAATATAAAGTGAGGCCTGAGCCTGATGTAAGAAGAGATTGGTAGACACGATAAGAGAGCCGTGCCCCTAGAGCCAGAGACCTGTGTCTTAAGGCAAAAGAACCCTGGAAACGATCGCGGGTGAGGACTGAGTGGGAGGTGTGTTCGGTGGCGCATCCCAAATCTCCTTCCTCAATCCATAGCCACTTTCCGCTCCCTGTCACTATGACGATTTAGCGATCTGGTTGAGGAGGGCTATATTGACGCGGGATCTGATTTCTTGGCGCTTCTGTTCACAGACTTGGGTTTCCAAGGTCAACCTGGAGGGCAGCCAACGCCGAGCCGGCGCCGGCAACCAGCCGTGAAAGTATCGATCGATGCATTGCGTCCTTGGGCAGGAAAATATATATGAGGGTGACGGGATCGCTGGTCGCGATGACCGTCGATTTTGAACGAGTCCATCACAAGCAGCAATTGGGTGCAATTTTGGTTCCGACTTCGCAAAGTGATTTTACTGGTCGAACAGCCAATGTTTGCCGAGACACAAGTTCTCCGCAGAGCCGCATCATTGCTCTCGTTTCATAAAACGTTGCGAGAAGGGGAAGAACAGCGAGGGGAAATGACGAGAAACTGAGCTGTTGAGTGTTGGATGTTAATGTTCGATGCTGGGTTATGGTTTCCACTGGGGCCAGCCTGCTCACCCTCTGGCCAATCGGCACAGCTGCCGCCGCAGTTGATCTCTGTGTGGGTCTTGGCTGCAGCCTTGCAGGATTACCCCACTCGCCAACTGCCCAACATCTCCCATCAGTCAACCTTCCTCGTTGAACTAACCACACAACCGAGCAGAAATCTTCACCATGCGTATCATGCGTAGAGGCATAGCGAGATATACCCAGTTTGCCTGCAACATGCGAATCCAACACAATGGAACGGAACACTTGGCCGTCAATGACAACCTTGTCCGCCGTTTTCTGATCATCTTCGCCCTCAAGACCCCAAGATATCCCTCCTATTATGGCTCATGCATGCCCATCTCCAAGAACCAGGTTGTTAAGCTCGGCCCTTTGCCCATCTCACTGAAGCTGCCACCCTCGCCTTCGTCGCCAAAAACACATCCATCCCTGTTCCCAGAGTCCACAGCGCCTTCATCCGGAACAATCGCGCCGTCATCGTGATGGAGCGTATCCAAGGTGTCACCCTTGCCAGTGTTCTCAAAACACTCTCAGAAGCCAACCTCGAGTCCATTTTCAACCAGCTTCGCGCCATTTGCGACGAAATACGCTCGCTCCAGCCACCTGAAGGTGTTGGCATTGAGAGCTGTGTCGGGGGCTCGCTGCGTGACTCCCGCCTCCCCAGATCCCAGCCGCGGTTTGGCCCTTTTTCGACGACACAGGAATTCCACCTTTGGCTCCGTGATAAGCTTTGACCTGAGGAGCTTCCGGAGAAGGAGGATACAGAGGAGTGGATGGAATTCAAGGACATGGCGGCAAAGCAAGACGGTCCTTGGCCAGCACCAGTCTTTACGCATGGGGACTTGCACCCATCAAATATCATGGTGCAGGGAGACAAGGTCTCGGGGATAATTGGCTGGGAGTTTTCGGGGTGGTACCCGTTCTATTGGGAGTACACGTCCGCATGGTACGGGCACGTCGTGCGGTGGGGGTGGGAGAAGATGATTCCCCGGTTTCTCGATCCAAACCCGGAAGAGTTGAGGATGGAGACCGCGCGATGGAAATGGTGGGGAGAGGTGTGACTTGGCCTCACCGGTATCTTCATTTTTGCCAGGAATTTCCAGCTCAAGCACAAATCTGATGCTGTGCCGCAGAACTGGCCACCTTCCTGGGAACCTTCGACAGGGGACGACCGTCATCGACCCTCTCCGAGCTATTTGGACCCCTGAGCAGGAACGCGCAAAAAGGAAGTCACTCATCAAACAAGCGCTGACTATTCCCTCATCAGGAAACCCGACCCAACACCAAAACCACCAACCCCAAGCCGCGACCCCAAAACACCACCCACCTCCTACACCCACAGCACCACCCACACTCCCCCATCCCACCCCTCTTGGCCTCACACCCACCCCCTCGCCCGCGTCACACAAAAGCACACACCACCCACCCACGCACACCACCCACCCACCACACCAAACCTCACGATAAGCCCAAAACACCCGATTGGCTACCAAACCCCCGGCAACCCAGAGCCACCCACCCCCAACCACCCACCCCCGGCCGCTAACACCCACCCCCATCCCATCGATCAGGCACACCACGCCCACGCAGCTTGGCACTCCGGCCACTGGCGTGGGCGTGGGCGTGGGTGTGAGCGTGGGTGTGGGCGTGGGTGTGTTGTTCTCCTTCACCCCCATCCCCCCAACCCTGGTCTATCCAGGGGCGGAGTGGGTTGCTGTCCCGATAAGCGACAGGGCTGAACACGGCCCCGCGCCGGCCGGCAGTTGCTATCCGGATACAGTCTGGGGTACGTCTGTCAGGTACGGGGTGGGATGGGGCTGGGGGAGGGGGTGTTTCGGGAACATCCGCTCCCGCGCGTGGGGATGGACGATCGCACGGGAGGTGTGTCTTCCCGACCTCCGTACCTTGCATGGGAGTTTGATGTCACGGGTGTTAGTTGTGTGCTGGGTGAAGTCCGGGGATGGTGGGGGGTGTGGAGGTGTGGGATGGTTGTGGGGGCGAGGGATGGTTTGAGCTGTCTTTGTGGTGGTGGAACGTGGGATCTTGGTGGATGAGTCTTTCTTTGGTGTTTGGTCAAGTCTGAGACTGATCCAGGCTGGTGGTCGGACAGGAAGTCAGAGTTAGACCTGGTCGACGATGAGACGAGCTAGGATCCCCAAGTCTCTGGCATCGTGAGATCGTACCACCATGACGTTCCGGTGCGAAGGTTGTGGCAGCGTTCCTAAGTCAGTGTCTCGTCGAAGTTGAAGCGGATGCCATCACGATGCATGCTTGAAGATGAAAGTTCGAGATGTCAACGCGATGACAGGTGAGATTCACCGTCCCAACATGTCTATTTTGACGATTAATTCCCAAACCCAGTCCCCTAAAACCCATGGCGCCCTACAGTAATGATCTATGATGATCTTCATAACCCATATGCTCTCGTCCGTCGAACGATGCATTAGCCCTAATCTCAAAGCTGGCAAAGCAGGCAGCAGCGCCTCTAAATGATAATATCCCGTATCCCTTTTTGTTGTCCGACCCCACGGGGAAGATCTAAGCGAGGGTAGGTCCTGAAAGTGCAATTGCTATGATGTGAAAGGAGGCAGAGTGACCTCGAAAAACGCAGCGTGGCTCCGGCCAAAATGCCGGAGGCATCTCCAAAACGAAAAACCAATCGGCCCGAGGCACTTAGACAGCACCGTAAATCCTAAACGACTGTTAGCCACGAACTCGGGACGGAGTGGACTGGACACGTACGTCTCCATCAGGATACCGGTGACACGGTAGGGGTCCGCATTGCTGGCTGGCCTGCGATCCTCGAAGTAGCCGCAGCCCTTGGCCGCGACCTCACGGGGAATACGGATTGAAGCGCCGCGGTTGGCAACACCACTACAGTCTGGTTAGCTCGTGTCAGTGGAACGGGGAAGTGGCTCAACGTACTAAGAGAAAGAGTCAATGGAGCCAGTCTCGTGGCGACCAGTCAAGCGCTTCTCGTTGTCCTCGCCGTAGACGGCAATGTGCTCCAAGTGGCGGCCCTCGAGCTTCTTGATGGCAGTCTCAATTGCCTTCATACCACCATCCTCGCGCATCTCCTTGGAAGAGAAGTTGCTGTGGAGACCGGCACCGTTCCAGTCGCCGGGGATAAGCTTGGGGTGCAGCGAGACCTTGACGCCAAAGTCCTCAGCGACACGGGCCAGGATGTAGCGAGCGATCCAGAGCTCGTCACCCACTAGAATCGGGTTAATTTGTTGTTCGAACAACTTGCCAGACACCGGGCTTCACTTACTGCTAATGCCGAGGCAGGGGCCGACCTGGAACTCCCACTGAGACTTGCTGACCTCGGCGTTGGTGCCCGAGATCTTGACACCGGCATAGATGCAGGCGCGGAGGTGGCTCTCAACAATATCGCGCTGCACAACCCTGCCGGCACCGACACCGCAGTAGTAGGGGCCCTGGGGAGCGGGGTAGCCCTGTAAAAAGTTGTTAGCGTTGTGGTATTTCTGAGCGAGGTAGGAAGAGCACGCACGTTCTGGGGCCAGCCATACGGCCTGTCGTTCAGGTCCAGAAGGGTGTACTCCTGCTCGAGACCGAACCACGGTTCTGTCTCGGCATGGGCCTGCATGAGTTTCGCGCACTCATGGCGGTAGTTGAACTTGTTGGGGGTGCCATCGTGGTTCCAGCACTCGGTCAGGACACTGGCAGTGCTGTTAGCGCATCGCCTCTGCGAAGTCCACTCGCATTGGGAACGTACAGGATGTTGTTGCCCTTCCTGAAGGGATCGGGATAGACGGCGCAAGGGCGGAGGTAGACATCGGAGTTCTCGCCAGGGGCCTGGCCGGTGGAGCTGCCGTCAAAGTTCCAGATGGGGAGGGTCTCGACGTCCCACTGCTTGCCGTCGTCGCGGGGCTCGAGGGTGCGGGTCTTGGAGCGGGAGTTGCCCTCCGCGTCGATCCAGACGTACTCGGCAATAACGATGCCCCTCTGGTCGAGATGGATGTAGTTGTTCACGATCTCTGACCGAGAAACGGCAGCTTCTGTTGTCGCCTGCGCAGACAAGGAGTCAGTACGTGGGGCGGGCAATGGCGGGCTGTGAGTGACGTACCATGGCTGTGGTTGTGTGTTGGGTATCTGGGGGGTAGGGGTATCTGGGTGAAAGAAAGGGAAAGGGGGAACGGTTGCGCGGGGTCGCTTGTTGTTAAGAGAGCGCAGTAGATGCAGGATGCAGGGAATTGGAAGCTGAGGCAACCGGTGACGGCGGGAGGGTACGAAGTATTTGTTGGGGCAGTTGCAGAAGAGTCACATTGGACCCTCAACGCAGGGACCGAGGGAATTTTATCGGCGGCGAGTCGGAGTGCCCCGCATTGGGGGGGTGGCGGGGCCGTGGGGCTGTTCCCAGACAATGCCAGACGACGTCGAGGCCTTTGTTTCTCTTTGATTGACAACCTGGAAGAGACGCCGTCGCAACTCGCGGGCTCAAAAACACGCGACACGCCCCCAATCCGGGTCGTTGCGAGGCGCTCGCCAATCGCGGCACCCTTCAGGGTGTTCGGGTGCGACCCGCCCACGGCAAGACACACGCCCCAGCCCAACGAGGCCAATGAGGCCAATGAGGGGTTTTCCAGATCCTGCGTGTTATTCTTAGCGACGTTACCCGGCCCGCCGGACCCTCCGATAAGCCCCGACCACCCCACCCTGCGATCGCCACGGCCCTAGATCGATGTGCCGTGCTATCGCCCGCCGCTCATTGGCTGCTGCCTTTGTCTTGCGTAAGGGCGCTGATGCGTGCAAAGCCGCAGCCAGCTGTCTGCATGCAGCTGCCACCCGCCTTGCAGCCGCCTCGCCCTCGCCGAGCCGCCAAGAGCTGTCTGCGGCCTGGGGTGGCCCATGCTTGTGCGCGACAAATACCCTCGTGTCATCTCTGCAATTCGCGTGCATCTGAAACGCTTTTTCCAAAATCGCTAGCCGTCCGAACGCTGCAGGTGCAGGTGACACAATCAAGATTGACGAACTCCATTGCTCATCCGTTGGACTTGGGTCTGGCCCTGGACTGTCACCCCAGGCCGGCTTGGCCGCCGGTTCCAAACTTATCCCACCGAGAGCGGGTTTGATACGAACATCGTGAACAGCATCGTGAAAAACCTCGCTCGAGCTTCGTGAGCCAGGACAACGACCATGGATGCTGCCCGGCCAGTGGCGGTTCAGGTTGCCACTTGCACCATTTGTGGCTCTGCCTGCAGTCGATGACGCCCGGACTCCCAATTCGGTGGGGCCGCCAGGCGGTGCATGCCACTGCCAGGGCTTTCAGCCCCAACCCCAGCCAGCTGACCGCTTATCCCGACGTCATCTCGTCATCGATTTAGCCGTGGGCTCGTGGGCCAACTCGGTTCACGTGATTCCCCGCCTCACCGACCGACCGACGACTCGGAGTCTGAATTGCCGAATGCAACCAACATGCCGAAACCAGTTGAGTTTTTCTGGAATGCATATGCCGCAAATGCTGGGCTGCAGTCGAGCCTGACAGGATCTGCGCTCGCCATTTTGGTATCAGGAACTCGCAGAGTCAACGTTTTTTAGTCGAAGTACCTTCTCCGAAAAGCGGCTCACCCTCTCGTCACCCATCGAGAGGCAGCACATGTCCCTTCTCCCTGGTGACATCCCTGTAGACCTGGACCGGAGAAATCGAGACGAGAGCGGGCGCCAACAGAGACAGCACTCAGCTCAGCCTTCCCCGGGGTCGGCTCCCTCGCAAGGAATGCCTTTTCCCTCGTCTGGATACGAACAGGTTGAAGAGCAAACCACTTATTTCCGTGTCATGTCAAGTCTTCCGCGCTAAATTCAGCAGAACAGCTGCCCCCGGGCCACCTTGATCTGTCTGAGGTGCACAGAATGCAGGCTGTGACGTTGCCCCTGAATCGGTCAATTGGCGACCAATCATCACAGAACTGGAGACAAAGCCAAAACCACTCAATTGCATTATGAATGAGTGTCGTCTACCATTTCTTTACCTAGGATGCAATCCAACAGCGCTTCTGCCTCTTGCGCGCTTCTGTTTCTTGCATCGTCGCCTGTTGCCAGGGCAACGCCTGTCAACATTTCTCCCTTTTGCCCCTGAATGCCAAGACCCCAAATGCCCGGCATGAAACTCCACTCAGCACGACCCGACAACATCGCAGCATGCCACAACAGATAAATGTCGCCGTCGTACTCTCAACGACGCATAGCAGAATCGCGCTATTAATATTAAGCATACTTGCCCCTTGAACCATCTTGGCTTGTATCCTGGATAGTGGCGACAGAACGAATAATCCTGCTGGGCGTTGCTTTGAGGGTGAGGCGTGTACGTAACTCGGCCAACTTTCTGTCCATTTGCCATTGGATCCTCTGCTGGAGAGGAAAGCAAACATGTTGAGGAGAATCCGCGTCTCAATTCTGTAAACCACCACTGGCACAGCGCCAATCCTCGCTGCCGCTCAGAGGGGGGTGGCCATATCTTACCCTCACTGCAGTATTCCATTCTTTATCAACAGTAGGACATGCTTTTAGGGAGATTGCAGAGTCAATTGTATGGCTGCATTAAGATTGATGTTTCCAACCAGTCCTGAGATTTGATGAGTCGCAATGCGAGGCCTTGCATGATTATTAGAACCAAAAACCCAAAAAGACCACTAAGCAGGACGAGCAGGACGACAGACATTGGAGATTAGAGTCCTTGAGTAGAAAGAAAGGATATTGGGAAGGCGACCTGCCTCGGAGTCGGACCGAGGAGCCCAACCAGCCGAGGTCGTGTTATGCCAGCGGATCAAGTTCAACGCTCGTGCATTCACCCAGCTCCAAATTGAACCCGCATGCTGCCAATTGCACCATAGGCCCTTTTCCCGTTCAGCTTTCAATACTTTCGGGGACTGTACACTCGCCTTATAAAGTCCATTCCCCAAATTCCCTCCAAGCCACCCACACAAAGTCTTGAAGTACACATCGGCGTCATGTTATCGTCAAGGCAACACTGTCAAGCCCACCCCTCTTCCTCCTCAACGTCCACAAAACCATCCGATTCTCTTCATTGTCCTTTATGGTGATGCACCAGAGGATGGCGGAGTTTTAACCTTGCCCAGCGCTTTAGAAATTTTTTGAAATTTTGACACGATCACCGGCCAATTCAGTACGACCGTTGTTAATCGACCCGTTGCAATGTTTTTTCGCGCCCGTTGTCAACCAGCCAAAATTCTACATGCGTCGATCGGTTTCCAGTTCTCTCGATAAGTCTCAATGCCCATATACATAATGCATGGGCGTCACCAAATCGAGTTGCATGGAAGATGACTGCTGCCGACGATCAGGAAGTAAATTAGCAAGAAAACAAAAAAAGATAGGAAGAGAAGAACCAGGTCTCGGAGTCGAACCGACGACCTTTTGAGCCAACCAAGTAGAGGTTGTGACTGACGACGGAGTTCATGCGAGAGCTTTGCGATGAACTCTCGCAGGGGCGCCATCGTTTGGCCATAGTCGTCTGTCTGCCTTGGGAATCCGCATGTCGTTGAGAAGCTCCAGGCATTATGTGTAGTCATCAAAAATATGGACCTCAGCAGCCGCATGGTGTGCCATCATTGTCCGCAGGTGCAAAACGGCCATGCTGACAGCTTCGGCAATGCCCATCATCTCTGCCCATTGGACGGTAAACGCCTTCTTGACGTACCATTCCTGCTTGACCCATCCGTTTTCGGTTCCGGGCTTCTTGTACACGACCGAAAATGCCCCAGGCCGACCATCTGAGAACTGCTGATTCGACTTGTTCCGGGAGGTCACCGACCCGTGGACGAAAAAGACCAGGCGCGCAAGGTCCCCTTCAACTGCTGGCAGGCTCGAGATTTCCATCGCGTCAGCCTCCGCGCCCACCCGACCATTGACGACTATGTCGGCAATGACGGGAGTGATGTTGGCCTGCTGCGGGGGCGAGGTCCCCCCCAAGCCGGCCCAGTCCCGGAGAAGCAGCGCCACCTCGGCCATGCCTCTGTCGCTGTCCTCGTGCACCCGATGGCGCTTAAGCAACCTCTCGTCGCTGCGGCGCCATCGAATGTGGAGTTCACCGCCGTCGTCGCGGGCCTCCTGGTGCGCCCGCTTGTGAAGGGATCGGAGAGAGGTTGGGAAAAGAGCTGGATGAGCCATGAGATGTTAGCAATGCGGATCAAACACTAGATTGTACACGGACTGCTGTAATTCTTGTTTTGGTGCCATTTAACGGTCTCGAATCGAAAAAACCCACGAAAATCAGGACATTTTCGCGTCATCGAGCAATGTCTGGGTGTGTTGAGGCTTTGTTCTCTTCGTGGCGAGACTGAGCTGAGCGGGTAATCTCTGGCCACCAAGAGGCGTCGAAGCTCAAAGTAGAACTTTAATGAACTTTTTGAGTCCAATGCCCTTGAACCGGATCAAACCAAACGCGCTGTGTTGACGAACAATGAGGGTTCAACTTGGTTGTTCTCATGTTCCAGTTGGTCGCTCCGCTTTTGCCGGCGCGATGGCGAGATTTCCATGATGGCGGAGAGAAAGAAAAGATGCAAAGAAAAAGAAGAAAACTTACCCATCGTGTTGATTATTCGTCTTGAGGGATTCTCACGTTGAACTTTGATGGTGCTTGGGCGGTGGGTGGTGGGATCGTCGGTTGGTCGCGAGGCGGCGAGAAGGGGAACTTGGTCAACACCGTGAAGGGCAGGTCGCTCGGGGCCTCCCTAAAAACAAACTTGAGTTTTTGGCGGGTGGCAAAGGCCAGACAAGCGCCCGGAAGGTGCGCAATCCCAGACCTTTGGTCAAGTTCAGATGAAGCCTTCGTCCCGAAACAACATCATTTACCAAATTGATTCATGGATTTCTTTCAACCGACCATCTCAAAATTTTATTGCGCTGACGAGTTGCTTGGGCACTTTCTCCATTCTAATAGTTCTCAACTCACTCGCGAAATGGGCATCCCCCACCAGAAAAAAGAAACTTGTCCGCGATTATGTGCCCCTCAACGTCGTGCTTATGGCCGGGAATGTAACTCACGGTCAAGGTAGCACCAAGGTTGCGGAGTTCAAGAAAGAGTTACCTAGCGTCTAGTTAAGAGGAAGACAGGATGACAGGATCTTGGGCAAGGCTTATTCCCAAGGTTGGTGGCCGAGAGGTTCCAAAAAGGTGAAAGTGGTTTGACGTTTGCCAGTCAGCGCCATCAGGCCCGAGTGTTTTCCATCCGAACTCGGTATGCTTTTCCAGGACCAAAATCGCGTTTTCGTACCTTCCCGCCATGGCCTTGTGTAGATGGCACGCGTTATTTTCCCCCTCTGCCACTCGCCTTGACAACCTTGTCAAGTGGACTCTGCGAGCATCTTGCACCGTAAACAATTGCCCGACTTGTCCTCGCGATTTTCCCTGTCTCCTACCCTCAAAACCGCTCTTGCTCGTTAGACTCTATGTAGATCTTCTTGAGGATCGATTGAACAAGATACGTACAAAAGCGGTGGCCAAAAGACGACCTTGTTGCCTGTTTTTCTTCCGGTTCTTCACTTGGATGGAACATTATGACATTTTGCCCAGGACGCTCTTTCTTAGCAGATCGATGGCAAAGAGCAGGTTAGAAGCCCGAGAAAACACGAGATAAAACACAAGAAAGATGACGGCCAACAGTCAGTCCATGGATTGAAGCCGAAGAATTTGACCCTTCACCATACAACCTACGCTGGCAAAAGACTCGGCGCTTAGCGAGACATTTCCACCTGACGGGAGCGGTCCCGTTTAACTTTGAGGGGCTGCCCAATCTCCGAACCAGCCTAAAGTCCTGACCTGGTAATCTGCCAGTACTTTTCAGGGCACTATAAAGAGGGGATGAGTTCAGATAACGTTGCAGAGACAAGGAAAAAGAGGAGTATGGTAGTTGGAGATACAAGTGCTGGCTGGGGAGCAGCATGGGGGATGGAAGTTGGCAGCGTGAACAAGCGGGGTTCTCTGTTTAACACCCATTCTGTCTTTTAGGCAGACCCACTTGTTCTTCACTTTTTTATTCAAAGTTCGTGTGGCTGACAATTTTCTTTGGATTGTAATAGTCGTACCAAAAGTGCTCAAGTCACCCACGAAGCGAGCGCACGACTTCGAGGTCGCCATCCGCCGCCACGAGGACACGGAGCTAAAGGTCAAGCGCCCCCATCGCCATGGAAAGTTTGCGCCACTGGAGGAGCATCAAGAAACGACGACGCAAGTTGACCTAATTCGCGCTTGGGTCTCCCAAGGAAAGGCCCCTGCAACCGGGCCGGACGAGCGCTCCAACTTCGTTGGAACGATCACCCACAAAGTCGATGCTGAGGCTGTCAAGCACGCACACCAAGTGTCTCTTCTGCCTGTCATTGAAGACGACCTCGTCCGTTTCATTTTCTTTGTCGACGGGTCGGCGGGCAGGCCAGACCCCGGCTATCGTGGCAGTTCTGGGGCGTCCTCGGTTGTCTACAAAGACTGGGAAACTGCGGATTGGGTTGAGCAGGCATGGTTTGTCGAAAAATGTTCAACAATAACTGGGGGGAGCTCATGGCCATTGCTGAAGCTCTCAACATGGCCGTTCTCCGACTCAGGCTCATGCCGCCCCCCACAACCGCCGAGATCCACATCTTCACCGACAGCGTGACAAGCCTCGACCATTTGCAGCGCAAGTTCAGCTCCGACAACATCCCTTTTGGCTTAACAATGAGCCCTCTTCGATCTTTCATTGAGGGTATGTCCCACAAACTCTTCAACTCCGGCGTTCATCTCGACTTGAACTTTATTCCCGGCCACGGCCACGAACACGACGTTACAGGGCATGTCATTGCCGATGTTGCCGCACACAGGGCGTACGATGAGGGTGAAGAAGCCTTGCGGGCTTGTGTTGGGGTTAGGAACGGGTGGCCTGTCCTGGTCATTGGACCTCCCTCGGCCGGGCGGATTGCCCAGCTTGCTACTCCAACCGTGGTGGACTTCCCGTCATTGAGGAAGTCGACTGAACATCGCGGTATCTGGACTGTAATGCATGACCACGGCGCTGAGAAAGTCACCGCGTTCAAGGAACAGCTGCAGCCGACAGCGAAGCAGCAGAATCAGATCGCGAGTCTGAGGTTGTTGTTAGAGCGGGTGGCTAGGGGTGATGTGATCAGTAGGAACATGGCACAGGAGCTCAGGGTCTTGACGAAACAGGTTGGCATCTTTCTCTGAGTAATGCGGAAGGCTAGGCATAATCACGTACTGAATGATCGGCTGGGAAGACAAACAATGGGGCCAATTTGTGGGTGTTATCCGAGGCCGACAGGTTAAGTCGAATTGGGACAAGGTTCATGTAAGCTCATCAGAAAAAGAGGTTGTTGAAGTTGTAGGATACACACGGGAAACCGGTACAATTAAAATAATGGCCACCAAGATGCGAAAGGTGTTGCACGGTGAGAAAAACTGCCGCTGTAAAAAACGTCTCATTGTCACCAACCGTTGATGTCCAGCAAATACTTCGAGTCTGCCCTTTGCCGTGTGTTTGTTGCCCTGACCATACGCCTCGGGTTGTAAAATCGCATCATTGAGCATTGAGCATTAAGCAGCTCTGTTTGAGATCCGAGGTGGGATGGCGAGGCGACTTCCAGGTTGCCGAAAATGAGTAAGTTGAATGGGATGGTGGTGCCAATGTCAATCAGGTGGCCCGGGGGTTGATAAGGAAGAGCTCCTCGATGGGAAGTCAAGTTGGGGTCGGCAACGGCAGTCAAAAGAGCGTGGTGGTGTAGCGGTGTGCATGTGCGCGGCGGCTTGGATCGGGCAAGGCCAATTTCCTAGAACATGCTAGAGACTTAATAGAGACTCAAGGCTGCGCAAGGTCTTCGGTTCGACTCCGAGGTAGGGCTCTTTTCCGCAAGGTTGACTGCAAGCCTCTTTCATGAGGTATCGGGCGCCCCCATCCTTTTTTCTTCAATCTGTTTCGCCTTTTACTTCGGGAAATAATCGTGCGATGAGTGCAGAAGCATTTCTGTCTCTGCCTTCTTCTGGAACGCATTTTAAGCCACTGACTTTCTCACCACTTCATGGCGACGTCCGTTTGCTAAGCAATCCCCAAGGCCATCATCCACATCCATTATAACTTCTCTAACCACGCCTCATTGTACTCTCGCTCTAAAATCTAGCACCAAAAACAAGAGGCATCACAGCCATCTCAGGACAGATCCATCGCCCCATCATCCACCGCCACCTCTCCCTGCCCCCCTACCGCCCTCCCCTCCCTAAGAACAACCCTCTTGACAAACTCCACCACATCATCCAACCCCTCGGGATCCTTAAACCAATGCCCGCCCTTCTCATACTCCCTCCACTCCACCTGCGCACCAAACCGCCTCAAAATATCCCTCAACCCCCTCCCGCACTCCACCAGCACCAACGGATCATCCACACAATGCTGCAACATCATCGGCGTGCCCCTCAACACCCCATTCTCCCCCCCCTCCGGCACCCCCTCTTTAAGCCCCATAAGCTCCCTCATCCCCTTCAAATCTCTCCCCCTAAACGGACACCTCGCACAAAACCCCAAAACCGCCCCCAACCTCCCCCCCCCCTCAACCGGCACATCCAAGTTAAACAACGTATGCACGCTCGTCGCCGCCCCCATACTAATTCCCGCCAACACCACCCTATCCCACCTCCCCCCCAGCCTCCCCGCCTCCTGCTCAATCACCCCCCTCACCTGGGGTATCATCTCCCGCAACCCCTCAAGCTGCATCTCCTCCCTATCAGCAAAGTTCCGCACGTTCCAGACGTCGAACCACTGATGCCGGATCTCGCCCTGCGGTCGCCAGGGCGTGACCGTGCTGGCCATGGGGCGCAGGGGCGCCTGCGGGAAGACCCAGCGGAAGGTGGGGAAGTGGGCGAAGAGGGTGAGGCCGTACGAGTCGTGCCACGCTTGCACGGCGCGCGAGAAGCCCGTGGTGGTGTCGCCCCGGCCGTGGAGGAAGATGATGGTGTGTGTGTGGGTGGGGGAAGTGGGGGGGATGGTGATGGTTGGGAGGGGGGGTGTGGGGGTTGAGATGGTCATGGTGGGTGTGGTGGTGTTGATGGTGGTGGTGGTGATGGTGGTGGTGGTTGTGGGAGTTGTGGTTGTGGGAGTTGTGGTTTTGGGTGTAAGTGAGCTTGGTGGAGAAAGAGGTGAGAAGTGGGAGGGATCAGGGGATTGCGGATTGGGAGGAGGTTGATTTAAGGTTGGGCGTTGTCTTGGCAAGGCGCTGTTGGTTGCAACCTTGCAGATGGGGAAAATGGCTGCCTCGCAGAGGCGCAGACATTGGTTGGGGGCCAGAGTCTCAGTTGGGCAGCAAAGTCCCCACCAACTTAACCCAACCAAGGAGGTAGAAAATGCAGTCTACCTGTCGTGTGTGCTGCGCCGTTTGATGAGGCCAGACAAGGGAAGGCTGCCACCGTTGTGGTCCACCCGCGGAGTGGGCAGTGTCTCACAAGAGGAGATCAGCAAACGATGGGACCCAGCATGGCACATACCTTTGTCCAACGAAACATCCCCCAGGCAAACACGTGGTCAAAGAGGGTATCAATCTCTTGCTCTTGCTTCTTCTCAAGACAAGCCGCTTGCTAACACAAAGGCTGCGCATACCCCTGTCTAACCCCACGTCCCACCACCGCCACCCGTCCGCCCCGACTTCCGCTGCGCACTCAACCGCCAGTCGTCCTCCCCAGCATACTTGTTGTACAACGGCTGAATCCTCTCCGCCTGCTTCCGCTTGCTCAGCTTATCCGTCGGCGCGACCTGGAAGAAAGTCGGCGCGGCCTCGACCAGCCACTTCGGCTCGATGCTCGTCGTGAAGTGCATGTACTCCCGCGTGGTCATGACCAGCGTGTGATACACCACCCATTCGGCCTGCTTCCCAAACAGCGCCGAGCTCGGGTGCAGGTACACCGGCGTCCCCTCGGTCAGCGTCTTGTACCCCTCCTGCGGGTCCTTGCGGGCCGTGTTGCGGAAGAAGCCCGCGCACAGCGCCTGCCGGATGCGGTCCGTCTCGCGCCCGCAGCTGACGACCGGGTGGCGGTGCCGGTCCATGATCTTGACGATCTGGTCGCGTACGTCCTTAGCGCGCCGCATCGAGCGCGCTTGGATGAAGTTCTCGAAGCACCACGCGCTGGCGTAGCCGTTGTTTTTCCACGATGTGTACACGTTGAGGAGGGTGAGGTGGTCGCCTGAGGGGTCGTGGAATTTTGCCTTCTTTTGGTCGGCTTGGTTTTGTTTCTCCTTGGGGCGGTAGAAGACTTGCAGGAGGTTGAGCATTGAGACGATGGTCACCATCTCGTCGGAGCAGCGCTTGTCGACCGAGGCGATGAGGACCTTGGAGAGAGAGGGTTCCATTGGGAAGTCGGCCATCTTTCTCCCCAGGCGGGTCAATAAGCCTTCGTCATCCAGTGCGCCCAGTGCATACAGCTCCTCGAGGGCTGTGAGCATGGTGTTGACAGGAGGTGGCTAAGGTGGAGTCAGCAACAGGAATAAGTATCGCGGAGAAAAGGGTGAAATCTTACATCCATGAAATCGAAGCGCAGCAGGTCGTTGATGCCCATGGCCTTCAACATAAGAATCGTGTTGGACAAGTTTTGACGCTGAATTTCGGGAATCGTGGTCGGAAGCATTTCAGATTGGTACGCAGCCTCCGTATACAAGCGGAAGCACTTGCCCGGCCCTGTCCGGCCAGCACGCCCAGCTCTTTGGTTGGCCTGCGCCTGGGAAATAGGGGTAACGACGAGCGAATCCATCCCCAGTTTCGGGTCATAGGCGTTTTGCTTCACGAACCCGGGGTCGATAACGTAGTAGATGAAGTCAATCGTGATGGAGGTCTCGGCGATGTTGGTGGCCACCACGACTTTGCGGCTGCCGGGTGGTGCTGGCTCGAAAATCCTACTCTGCATCTCGCTCGGAAGTGCAGAATAAACGGGTAGAATGATGAGCTCTGGGACACCTGGCCCCAATGCTTTCATCCGCTCGAACAATATCTCGCATGCTGTGTCGATTTCTTCCTGTCCTGTCAAAAAGACGAGAATGTCACCCATGGGCTCGCTCAAGTGGATTTGCATGACTGTTGTCAGCGCGGCATCGAGGTAATCCGATTCACTGCGCAAGTTAGCGACGAGCCAACAGTGCAGAACTTCGAATAGACTTACGGTTCGCGGGAGTAGAGGATCTCGACGGGGAATGTCCGGCCGGGGATTGTAAAGATGGGGCAGGAGTTGAAGTATTCGCTGAACTTGTCGGCATCTAGCGTCGCACTGGTGACAATGATCTTGAGGTCCTCGCGCTTCTTGATGGTTTTCTTCAGCAAAGCGAATAGCACGTCTGTGGCAATTGTCCGCTCGTGGGCTTCATCAAGCATGATGACGGAATATCGCTTAAGATCGGGGTCAATGAGAATTTCTCGTTGCAACCTGCAGCTAGTTAACACCACTGCCCGGCGGTGATCAGAAGGGGTCTACTCACATTCCGTCCGTCATGTACTTGATCTGGGTTGCCGGACTCGTGACATCTTCGAAGCGGATAGTATAGCCGACCTCCTGGCCGAGCTGACACCCTACTTCTTCTGCCACGCGCTTGGCGACCGAGACAGCAGCCACACGTCGAGGCTGGGTGCATCCGATCATGCCATTGTTGGTAAAGCCCGCTTCCGCGAGATACTGTGTAAGCTGGGTGGTCTTGCCCGAACCAGTCTCGCCCACGACAATCATGATCTGGTTCTCCTTGACGGCTTGAATGAGTTGATCTCTGAAGGCAAATACTGGCAGAGATTCCCGCTGCTCCTTGATGGACATGTTGGTGCGTCTACCGAGTGACTGCCCTTCCTTGGCAATCGCCTTCTTCCACTCGGGCACGGCATCCGGGGCTGATTGTGAGGTTTGGGGCGGCTTCTTCAGATCACTGGCGAACTGTCGACCCTCAGTGGCCATAGGGTCTCGCCACTGTGACGCCAGGTCGACACTGGGCTTTTTCTCCTGCTGGGCCTCAGCCTCTTGTTGCCGAAGCTCCTTTCTTTCCTTCGCAAGGTTGGTTCCCGCCATGGCGGCACGATTGAGTGAGCCGTCGGGCGCCTTGACGACACGAATGGGCGACAATTCCAAGGACTGCTTGGTCTGGCCGGCCAAGAAAGGCGGCTCCTCGTCTCGGACCTCGATATCAACATCCTCCTCCAGCTCCATCTGCCCATCGCCTCGGAGCGTCGCATTGTAATCCTCCTCGAGGTCGGGATAATCCGAGGCCTTGACGATGCCCGCCGCGATCATTTGCCGGATCTCCCATCTCTCTGGAGAAGTCATCCTCTTTTTCTGCTTCCGAGCAACTGCAGATGCCTGAAACGAGCCGTTTGGCCCGTTTGGAATGCCTGCCAGTGCCGGTTGCCTGCCCCGACCACCAAGAGCCTCCATGTTGGCACCAGAACCTAGCCTCATCTGTGGCGCGAGATCCATGCCGGTCTGCTGGTCCACCTCCTTCATTGAGAGGCCCACCCTGTTGCCCTCAATCTTGATAACCTTGACTTTAACCTCTTGTCCCCTTGAAACAACGTCGGATGGATGGTCGACCCTCTGTCCGAATGCCGAGATGTGAACCAACCCGTCAACCTTGCCCCTCACACCATGCAAATTGACGAAGGCGCCAAAGTCTTTGATTCCCGTTACATGGCCATCGTAGACCTTGTAGAGCTCCGGGGTATCGTCCATATCTTGTGGCGGCCGTCGGAAATCGTCCTCGTCTCGGTAGCGGTTGTTCTTTCGCTCGCGCCATGGCGGTGATCTCGACCTTGACCTTGACCTGTATCTCTCCTTGCGCTTCCGCCTCAAATCGTCTCGGTTGTCGTCTGGCGTCCTGCTGCGCTTCCGTCGGTGTTCCTTGTCGGCTCCTTTCGGCTCGAGGCTCTCTAGTAATGCCAGGGTGTCGTCGATAGTCCCCGCGTCCTTGTCTGGGATGGCCAGCCCTTTGAACATCATGCTCTTCTCCTCGGTTAAATGCGCCGGCTTCTCATCCTCTTCATCCCTCTGCCCATTCTGCTTCCCCTTCATCGCAGGGTGCATCGTCTTTACCAAGCGGTCGATGCTCTCCACCAAGCTGGGTGGGAACTCGGCGCCCACCGCAGCCAGCTTGGATTTGAACTCATTGAAGGAGTCGCATTCGAGCCTTTGCGCAATGACGAACTCAGCAAGTGTCTTCTCGTTGATGCCAAGATGGTTCTGCAGCTCCGACGTGACTTTCGACACGAGGGAGAGCAGCTCGAGGGACTCCAGATCATCCATATTGTCGTCGTTTCCGGGTTGGATGTGCAGATAAGTGGCGAGAGAACTAAACACCCAGGTGGGCAGCCGAGCGCTTCAATGCTTCAGTACGTGTTGGGGCTTCGCATCTGAACCTCAAATTGTTGATGATGCCTTGGCCAGGATCGCGATTCGGCAGAATTCTGCGACCGCCTTCGACTCTCTCGAAATTGCCAAGCCAAGTGTTGGTTCCTCTTGCCCCGTCTCAACCCTAACCCCAAATGTAAAATGCGGGGCCGCTCCAAACGCCAAGGCGCCAGCCCCAGATCGGACAAGCGCCTAGCGGATTACGCAAGCCCCTGGCACCGCCACCCAATCCGCTGACCAGCGTGACCTTGAGGGCCCATTGTTACATCACTGGTCCCGCCTGTTCTTGAACACTGATCGTCTTGATTCTCCAACAAACCACTTCGCTCTCTTAGGAAAATCAACAAACCATCCCTCATTCTCAGATTCATCGGCGGCCTACCACGATGTGCTCTACAGATATCTTCCTCGGCCTGATGGCCGTTCTCTTCCCACCACTCGCTGGTTCGTCTCTCCACACCCCACACCCCTCCACTGCTGCCTTGCGACACTTCCCACCACCCAACAACACCAACCCAAACCCACGATCCAAAGCTAACAAACCACCTCTCTAGTCTGGGTAAAGCGCGGCATCTGCTCCGCCGACTCCATCATTAACATCCTCCTCCTGATCCTAGGCTACGTACGTCCCCCCTCCCCTCCTTCATTCTTACCCCACCACTAACACCTCTCCCCACCCCAGATCCCCGGCCTCCTCCACGCCTGGTACATCATCGCCAAATATCCCGACCCGCCCTCGGAATACGACTACCAAGGCCTGCCCCAAGACGCTGAGCACGGGCGCGTCTACGTGTTTGTCCACGACGGCGGCCACGGCCAGGCGCCGCAGGGCTACCAAGGGCAGCAGCATGGTCGCCAGCAGCCCAAGCAGCAGGCAAACATGAACTACGGGACGAATAACACGGCGGGGCAGAATGCTGGGCGCAAGCCACAGCACCCGCCGCAGGAGCAGGGGACGATGAATGGTGGTGCTGGTGGTGCGGAGGCTGGGCCGAGTGATGGGAGTGCGCCGCCGCCGAGCTATGCGCAGGTTGTGGCGGGGGATCATAAGGTGCAGTCGCAGGAGTAGAGGAACTACGCGGGTGCCATCTTGGGGGGTTTTGGTTGCTGCAGTTGGTCAGGACCTGGTTTGTTTTGGTGGCAGTTTTCTGATATGTTACTCGGGCTTGACTTTTGTGCGTGGATTCGATTCCGATTGGGCGTTTTATCAGGGAAGGTCAGGGAGGGATCTTGTGATGGTTTGATCTGCTTTGATGGATGTTTGGCTGGATGTTTGGTTTGACTGGATGGATGGATGACACTCCACACTTTATGTTTTATGGCACATGTCGGGCACGACAATCAGTTGGAAATGGGAGGTTTTCAGTCAGATCTCACACTATTTTGTCTGTGTAACTTCGGCAGTAGAACAGAGTGATATGCGTGCTTAGGCCTGTGATACCTCGACGTCCAATATCCATGGGGAAGCTCTTCGAGAAAGGTGGATGTCGTTGGACCGCGAGGTCACCAGATGTTGGGCCGGAGAGCACAGAGTGCCAGGTGCTCAGCGTCCTGCTGTGTTTCTGGTTACTAACTGGGCCATGTATGGATAAGTACAGCATCCGGTAATGGACGCATCCTACCTTGGGTGTCCTGAGCTCAATGGTTGTGGTACGCTACAAAATGTAAAGCAGCAGCGATTCTGTGCAAAAGGATACAAGACGACGCTGCAGATTCCTTTCTCTCATCCTCTTTACAGTCACCACTTTACTGAGCACGCGTCTCTCAAGCCAGCCTCAATTCTCGATCTACCTGACCATGAAATTACGAGCCTCTAACTCTCCATTCCCCAGCTACTACCAGCAACCATGAACCCATCGCAATATACACTCCCCCCCTCCCTCAACCCCCCGCCCCTTCCCAAGCCTCGCAATCTCACTCATCCCCAACATCGTTCTCCTCCCCACCCCTTCCATAGATACTCGGCGCCGGCCTATCCGTCAACACCGGCTCCTTGTACCGAAACATCAGCTCCTGCGGCAAGAACTGGTAATACGTCGGCCGAACCTCCTTCATCTCCTTGATGAAATTCAACCCGTTGTTGAGCGTGCATACGGTCATCGCGAGCTTCATGCCCACCTCCAACAATTTCAGCATCTCCTCCTCCAAGACAAACTCGGTCTCTTTATCAAGGTCGGAGGGGATTTTGGCGTTGGTGGTGTTGTCCCACCCGTCGCGGATGAGGACGGGGCGGGTGATGATCGTGCCGCAGGGCTGGATGTCCGCGGTGTTGGTGAGATGCGAGTTGATGGCGGTGTATTTGGCGATGGTGCCTGGGGTGGGAAAGGTGATGGAGAGGACTTCGTAGGTGAGTTCGGTGGTGGAGCTGATGGACCAGGAGGTGGTGGTTGGGTAGCGCTCTGGGCCGTAGAGGATCGTGAGGGTGGCTGCCGAGGTGAGCTTGGCGGATTTGGGGTCGGGTTTGGTGTCCGTGATGGGGAAGGATGACTCCCAGACAGGGCCAGCTTCCGAGTCCTGCGCTTCTTTCTTGGCCATGTCGCAGTGTAGAGTAGAGAGGGACGTGTTGAAAGCACCCGGGAGAAGCTCCATCAGTTTGACGGTCGCCGGGGTCTCTTCGAGGGCTTTGTAGCACACCGCCTGGGCTTTCTTGAGGTTGTCGGCGTACTCGGGACAGACCTCATGACGATCGACGTACTTCAAGAAGTTAAGGACCACCTCAACCCCAAGCTGGAAGTCATCTATTCTATAGCCAACCATCTTGGGGAGGTGCTCCGAACTAGTAATGTCAGTACATTGCTACTTGAGGAAGCATTGCCTTAGGAAGGAGACTCACACAAAGCCTGCTGCCACACCAGTGAAATCGACCTCCCAGTGCTCAGGGTAATTCGGGTTGTAGAACCGCGGGTTGTTGTTGTCAGCTTCACCACGCTGAATCACATCGTCGGCCGTCATCTGGCGAAGCGTCGCTTTGCTAGCATCCTCCAGAACGTCATCCCCAATCTTCGCCGTGCTCTGAAACTGACGCACGGTAGAATCAATCCCGCCAAGCATGAGATACCGCGAGAACAGCTGCTCGCGCTCAGCGTTCAGGCGACGACGGGCACGGTAACGCTGAATGCATTCCTCGATGCGGTCGTCGAAAGGACGGTGAGGTGCATAGAGGACATCCTTTTCCTCTTTGTGCTCGGCGGGCGTCATGGGAGGGTCGCAGTAGAATTCTGGTAGGAAGGTGAGAACTCCTGCTCCAAGAGATAGCTCATCTAAGAAGACTTACCCTCAAATCCCGAGGCCTTCTTCTTCCTGCCGCCGCCACTGCGCTTGTTGGGCTTTTTCTTCTTCTTGTCGTCTGCGGCCTTCTCAAGTTCGACTCGCACAGCTCCATTGTCGGCGTGCTGGGACGGTCCGGCGACCGTGGCTTCCGTCTGTGTACCCTCTAAGTCGGCAGGTTGGGAGTCCGAGGCAGCAGACATCTTGGTGGCTTTGAATCGCAACGCAAGAAAAAGTAAAATTATGGTCGGAGAGAGGTGAATATCTGAATTGAGATTTCCGACTGTTTCGTGGCGCCGGAGAGATTGAGGTTCGGTCACCGAATTTGTAGGATGAGTGTCGGAGGCAAGCAAGGAAGCAAAAGAACAAAAGGGCTGTCGGCAGAAATTATTTGCCAAATTGACTGAGAAAAAGTCAACCAAAACAAACGCAGGCTGTGGGATGGAGAAGTTTGCGGAGGGTAGCTGCGGGAAAGAGCTCCGGTGGTTGGTAAGACCACCCAAGCTTGAAAACACTCAAGCCACAAACGTTCAAGAGTCATGCGCTTGAATCTCCAAAAGAAAAAAGATTGATCAATAAATTGTTGGCATTCTGATCAAAAGAACGGCTCAACTGACGATGTACTTGGAGGTCTGCTGGGGTTAATTCAGAGCTTGTAAACACGCCCAGCTTGACAGAAGAGCATCAAACCAAGCGCAATAAGAACGAAAGAAACTCCGTAAGTCATTCAGGTAGAAGAGTAGCAGAGTTACTTACCCCAATGGGGCGGGAAAGAGTGCTGGAAGCCATATTGCGCGGCCAGTATCCCAGAAGTCAGGCCGCCTGAACCACGGGCAACCCGACTTCTCGTGATGCAACAGGATAGACATACGGCGGTAACGATATGGTTCCATGCTGATCATTTTCAGCAACAGGATATGGCAACCTGGGCCCTGGGAGTGAGAACACGAGTCGAGGAGGCTCCAGAGGTTTGTGAGGTGCCATTATAACAAAAAATAGACAGCCTAACAGATCCCAAAGAGAGCAATTTCGCGGGATCTTGTCGGCTGTCTCTCCTTAGTGTCTTCGACTTGCTCTCCGGTCCGACGGTATTTTAAACCATATACCGCAAAATGATGCCTCTTTCGGGAATTTCCCGGTAGGAAAGCGTTGACCAGCGGTCGAGTAGAGAGGATGGGGGCTATGTAGGAGAGGAGGCTGATCTGTTCCTCAGAGCCAGGCCGGTTATGTGGGCAAATGGGAATAACCGCCTCGGATTCGATCTCTGATATTCTCTGTTTCAGCAGGAACTGGAGTTATCAAGTAAATCTAATGAAATCAGGCCTACGGAGTACTTCCTGCGGTTTGGAATCTGTTGTCCAGGTTGTGTTGCAGGTGGGCTGCCGCCGTGCGTCACCAGGACCCCTGCCGAGGTTGAGAACCTTGCCGGTCTGACCCGCTCAGTGGAAAATAGAACATCTGATTGGCTGTCCTAGCTTTCCGGGCGTTTGGGGCGCGACTTCCTTGCCAAATGCGGGGATCCTTCGAACCCCACCAACCCCCACCACAAGCGCCCTCCCGCTCCCTCAGACGATCCGCGCCGGGTGGTGGCATCTCACTGTCCCTGTTGAACATGCTGCGGTGTCCGGTGTCGAAGACAACTGGCTTTCTCGTTTTGTTTTAGTTGAGATCCTGCCATCGTTACCTGGTCCTTCGCTTGTGTACCAGCCACGCATTTTTTCCCTCGCGACCCTCGCCTCTCATTTAAGTACTGTCTCTAGCCCCAAAATCTCGGCTGGTTCTTCAGTTCTCTGTATCTTCCCCTCGATATCTTGGCGACATACACAACTATCAAAGATACATCAAAATGGCCGGTCTCAAATTTCCCAACCACGGCGACCTCCAGCCGTTCGGCCACGCAGTCGCGGGACAGTGAGTCTCCGCCATTGGCTTTCTCTTTGCCCATATGCTGACCATGCCCTCCAGTGACGGAACACTCTCTGACCCCGATGGCACTCTCTTTATCAAGCCCTGTGTTCAGCAGGAGATTGATTTCTACGAAAAGGCCAAGGACCACCCCGATTTCCTCTCCCTGATGCCCGTCTACCTCGGCACGCTCTCGCTCAACGACATGACCAACGTCAAGGACCTGGACGAGCAGATCCCCGCCGTCTGCGAAAACATCAGCCAGGATCTGAAGGAGGAGGCCGTTCACAGGGCCAAAGTGCAGACGATCCGGGCCAAGACCGAGGCCGCGGCTGCGACCGCCACCGAGCCCGCCTCCGACACACCCACCGACTCGGACACCAACATTGGGTGGAAGCCGAATAAGAACCGCAAGATCACCACCAACAGGTCGGTGGTGCTAGAGAACACCACGCACGGTTTCAAGAAGCCCAGCATCCTCGACGCCAAGCTGGGCCGCCGCCTGTGGGCCGACGATGCGCCCCAGGAGAAGCGCGATCGCTTCGACGCTATCACCAAGGTGACGACGAACGGGTCGCACGGCTTCCGCATCGCCGGCATGCGCATCTACAAGGGCTCTGACAATCCTGATGAGTTGACCGCGGATAGCTACCGCGTCTACAACAAGGATCATGGCAGGTTCAAGGTCAACAAGGACAACGTCGTGGACGAGTTCCGCAGGTTTATCTTCAACTCGCGGGCGGGTATCGACGAGGAGCTCGGCCAGGTGGTTGCGCAGCTGTTCTTGGAGGATCTCAAGCGCGTGGAGCAGGTGCTCGCGAGCGAGGAGTCTCGCATGTACTCGGCCAGTCTGTTGTTCATCTTTGAGGGCGACGGCGAGGCGCTCCGGGCTGCTTTTGAGCAGATGAACGAGCTCGCTGCCCAGGAGAAGAAGGTAAAGGCAAAGCACCGCGAGGCTGTTGTTGTCGAGAATGCCGAGGGCACTATCGAAGGGGACATCAATGTGATGGAGATGATGGGGGATGTTGGCGATGAAGATGAGGAGTCAGATGATGAGGCGCTCACGAATCTCCCGCGTATCTATTCGCTCAAGCTCATTGACTTTGCCCACGCCCAGTGGGTGCCTGGGCAGGGCCCGGATGAGAACGTTCTCATTGGGGTTCGGAGTTTGATCAAGATCTTTGAGGAGCTGGCTCGGTAAGAATAGGCGGGAGGTGATGGAGCTTGGACTTGAGAGCTGGGTTCTCACTGGCAGAGCAGTACGAGGAGGAGGAAGCATGATTGATGAGCATCACGGCTATCATGACAGGGAGGCGCTTGGAGCGGCAGCGTTGGTTTCCCGCATACCCCGGAGTTGGTCTCGTAGATTTAGACATACAAGAGAGATTTATGCTGCGAGATTTATCAAGTGGAAGTCTTGCCGTTATGTCCTGGTGACTATAAGGAGAATATCGTGACAATGTCCGCAGATGCTGTTGTTTCAAGGCCGCTGTCCCAGAGCATCTAAAGTTTTACCCCCTGAAAGTTGGTCCACACTTTGCCTGCCGGCGCAACTCTCAATGCAACCTCAACCTCTAGCTTCCAACTCGAGCTCCAAGCTTCGATTTCCACAAACAATCTCCAACCTCCAACTCTCAATTGCGCCGTTGCGCTCGTCAACATGTCCATCCCCGGCCTGGGTCAGATAGCTCCTCAGGTACTGTCTCCAACCCCCTCTTCAATTCCCTGCCTCCCCTCCCAACGCCTCCCATAGCTAACAACCCCCCCCCCCCCTCTCCCAACAGGCACCAACAACCTCCACAACCCGCACCCTCACCCTCCGCCCCTTTGGCGAATACCGCTTCGAAATTCCCCGCAACATCACCTCCCTGTCCTCAACCCCACAAGCCACCCTCCGTCTCCTCGCAGGCACCGCCGAGCGCGACGGCACCGAGCTGGCGCTGAACCATGCGTACACCTTCCCGCGCGGGACGCAGAGCAAGATTTTGACGTATACCGGGTGTACATTGGAGATTAGCGGTGGTGGGATAGGAGGGGGTGGGGAGGTTGGGATCGTGGATACTGTGGTGCAGTACGCGACGCCTGAGGAGTCGCCGCAGCTGCAGGTGCTGAATCTGCATTTTGCGCTGCAGGAAAGGAGGAAGGGGGTTGATGCTGCGAGGGGAAAGCATGGGCCGCCGGGGCCGAGGGTGATGGTTTGTGGGGGGAAGGATACCGGCAAGACGACGGTGGTGAGGACGCTGGCGGGGCTGGCGACGAGGATGGGCGGGCAGCCCGTGGTGGGGAGTGTTGACCCCCGTGAGGGAATGTTGGCGCTTCCGGGGACGATTAGCGCGGCGGTGTTTGGGACGGTGATGGATGTGGAGGATCCGGCGGGGGGGTTTGGGGTGAGTGGCACGCCCAGTAGTGGGCCGAGTGCGGTGCCGGTGAAACTGCCGATGGTGTATTACTTTGGGAGGGAGAGGGTGGAGGAGGATGGTGAGTTGTGGAGGGATTTGGTGGGGAAGTTGGGGAGTTCGGTGAGGGCCAAGTTTGCGGCGGATGAGAAGGTTAGGGAGGCGGGGTTGCTGCTGGATACGCCGGCTGCGACGGTGGCGAAGGCGGATATGGATATGTTGGGGCATGTGGTGAGCGAGTTTGCGGGTAGGTTTTCTGGGAGGTTGGATGTGGTGTGGGATGGTGGCTGACGGATGCAGTGAATATCGTCATCGTTCTTGGCTCGCTCGATGTTCATGCTGAACTGCAGCGGCGGCTGGGGAATGAGAAGACGATACATGGCGAGCCTATCACGGTTCTGCTTCTGGATAAATCTGACGGGGTTGCGCGTCGGGACAAGGACTTCATGAAGTTCACTCAGGAGGCAGCCATCAAGGAATACTTCTTTGGCGACTACAAAAGGACGTTGAGCCCGTTTACCCAATCAGTGGGATTCGACGAGGTGGCTATTTTCAAGGCACCTGATGGTATGGTCCCCTCTCTTGCTACTCTTGCGTTCTGGTACTAACCACTACCTAGATGGCGACTTCTACCCCAACCAGCCAGCTCTCGAGCCCGCCGAGATTTCAGCGGAGATGTCCCACTGGACGCTTACAGTCATGAACGCTTCGGTGAACGACCCGCCCGAGACCATTCGGCAGGCGCCGGTGATGGGCTTTGTCGGCATCGCCGACGTGGACGAGGACAGGCGGCGGCTCAAGATTCTCTCTCCGGTCAGTGGGCGGTTGGGGAACAGGCCGATGGTCTGGGGGCGCTGGCCTGAGCCATACATCAACCTGCTTGGGTAGATGGGGGACATCAACCTGCTCAGGTGGACGGGGAAATTCCTGTTGCATCAGTCGGCGTTTTACTTTGGGGATTTGGGACGGCGCTGAGGCGTAGACGGTTCTCCTGTGTGTCCCGCGGGGAGAGAGGATACCAAGATACATCTGGAGCAATTGCTTCCTTCTTTTCATTTCTACAACTATTTGTCAACGCTGGCGTGTTTGGGAATCCGCGAAGCATCACACACGGCTCAAACCAGGTTGCGCAGGGTTGCACCGTGCGGTCAGTGCCACCGCTGTTGCCGAGACTCCTTACCACAGTGTCGGGACGGCGCCCCTGCAAGCCCTCCCTGTGCTTGAATCTTCATCCTTGCCTCTGGAGTTTGGAGTGTTGCAGTCATTTGGTTCAAAGATAGGACAAAGTGGACAGAAACATGCCAGCGCAACTGTATGTGTAGTATTGTTCAGCCCATGTGTCGAATTGTTCCAACGCGCAAAGCTAGCAAGCATCCTCCCATAAATACCACTTGAGCTGATCGGCGACACCGAGTATTCGAATCAGATCTTTGTGCTTCATCAACAACCTGAGGCCAACGGTCCCGCAGGGGAGGGGGGAAAATTCAACATCCCGGGAGAGTTTGAGGAATTTGCGGCAGTGGGAATCCCTCTGGCGAGCTGATACCCCTTTTTGATTACCAATGCCCCTTAGCTTCGGAGAAATCATGATGATCAACACAAGGTTGGAAAGCAATTCATGATCTCGGCAAGAACAGGTCTGAAAAGATTGCCCGATTCAGCTGGCCTTGTCAAAAGTGGAGTGCACGATCCACTGTGCGAGTGCCGATGTGGGGGTGCACAGACCACTCGCTTCCTGCAGGCAATCGGACGGGAGCCTGAAGATCTCAAAGCTCAGCTCGCGCTCGGGCTCCAGGTTTCCACTTTCCATCACAATCGCATCGATTTGCGACAACATCGAGGACATCATCAACAAAGGTTCAATGCAGCCGGAAAGGCGTAAAATATGCCATGTCATTTTATTCTCCCACTGGGACAGATGTTCGGCAATTCTCTTCACCAAACGACATACGACGTCCCAAGGCACTTTCGGAAAGCTAAAGGTTGGAACGGCTGAGAAGGACTTGCCCATCCATTCACAAGCATTTTGTACAGTCAGGGTCCGGCGGGTGATCTTCTTTCGTGATCCGGTCAGCTGGCGCCAGCGTCCCACTCATTCGCCTTGCCCCCATGGGAAATGGCTGGTTTAAGGACACCATGTCATCGTTTCTGCTGTTGTCTTGTTGATGATCAGACCAGGCGGGTGACAAGAAGATGATCCAGAGGAGAGCCGAGTTCAAGATGAGATCAAGAGAGCAATAAGCTGGCGGCCCCTGCAACTATTTTATGCGGCTCGACGTTGCTGGCGTCCGAGCTTGGCTGTGGCGGTCTGCTAGCCGCTGCAATCTCCCCAGTCTCACCAAAGCGCCGTCCAAGCATGTTGTTTTTTCACCTCGGTTGGCTCCTGCATGCGCCGTCACCGCCAACCACGCCATGGCCACACAGTGACGTGAGCAAACCCCCTTCCGAGTGGCCGACGGTTGGGTGCAAGGTGCAACAGCAGTCAACAACGAGAGGCCGAGGTGCTTTGCTTTTGAGGCACATTCCCCTCAGCCTCGCTCAATAGCCATCCGGATAACCAATCCGGCCCCGGCTACGGAGCGCCAGCGATCTCAAACTGATCTTGCCGATCCTCCTTGAGATGGGTCGATGTCGCAGTGCCGCCTCCTCAGCCGGATCATGGCATGGGACTGGGCTGTGATGGTGTCCGCCCACCCCGGCCCCCGGACCGCGTCTGTTTCCTCAATCTTGCATCCTCTCGCCCTGTTCGGTTTGTTGGTCCACATTCCTGCGCTTGCCCTTTTCTCTTGTTGCTTTGGTTGACTCCATCAGGTCACCAACATCCCCTTTGTGTTTGCCTCGAAGCATCTCCATTCTTCGCCCCCTTGCCTCTTCCCCTGGAACAAGAAGACCGCCGACTCTTTTCTCTTCGCGTTCCTCGTTGACTTGCGAAGTTTCTCGAACCCACAGCCGGCAAGCATCCGAAACCCGTCTCCCGTCATGACCCAACCCAGTCGGAACAACTCTATCAACGGCAGGCTAGGCTGATGGCCCTTCCTAAAGACATATCAAGTTGTCAGAAAAGGATTTCCATGGCCCTAGACCATGAATTCGTTACTCCAAACCATCAGTGAGACGGCTACATCTGAAGAGGCGGGGCCCGCCATCATCCGGCACATCTCCGACCTCGCCGAGTCTCAGCAGAAACTGATCAAAGGCCTGCTGATACTCTCCCTAACATTTTCCTCGATCAGCGTTCTGGCGACGCTGAACGCGCTGTATTGGTTTGTAAAGATTAAGCGGAACTTCAGGCACGAGCAAGTACCCCCATAAACCCCGGGCTTCAACTCTCCCTACTGACACTAGGTAGATTAATCCTTCTGTTGATCCAAAGCGACTTCCTCAAGTCCTTGGTTTTCTTCGTGTTCCCGATAGCCAGGTTCTCATCGAGCGATATTGACTCAGGCTCGACCTTCTGCCAGGTCAGCGGCTTTGCCCTCGCCGTTGGCATCGAGTCGTCTGATATTGCCGTCCTGCTGATCGCCCTGCATTCTGCCGTCTACATCTTCCGGCCGAAGGCAGGCATCTACCCATATCGACACGCCGCGTACTTGTTCTTTTATCTGTACCCCGCTACAGCCGCCGCACTGGCGTTCATCAACGGCAATGGGTACGAGGATATGGGTCACTACTGCTATCTCCGGACCGATAGGAAATGGGCCCGGCTGGCGCTCAGTTGGGGACCGCGATACTTTATTTGCACCAGCATCGTGCTGCTCTACATCTTTATCTACGTTTATATCCGACGGCGGATCAGGGATTACGGGAGGAGACGGTCAGAAGCCATGCAGGAACGGCAGTTATCGGAGGCATCAGACACCCTGCCGACACCGCCCCCCCTGCCCCCCCTTTGCCGCCACGGGTTGATTGTCTCAGCAATATCATCACGACGACCTTCGACGACGAACACCGGCCGCGCGGAGAGTGAAGGGAAGAATTTCGTCTCGTCGTCCCATCCGTCGGCAGTTGCGGGTCCAACGGCCAGCACAGAGGGATGTCAAAAGAGCAAGTGTGTCCAATGGAACTGGACAGACTTCCCAGAAGCTCAGACATCGGGGGGTAATCAACCCTCAGGCGACGACACAATACATCCGAACACCACCTCCGTCCTTCCACCCCCACCAGCTCACACCCGCCACTCCCCCACAGCCGCCATCTCTGATAACATCATCCCATGCCGTCACCACTCCCTCCCATGCAGCCACCTCACCTGCCCCGCCACCCTCGACGACGACACCACCTACCTCCACCCCGACCCGAAACGCCGCTTTCCGCACCTCTTCCCCAAGCGCCACTCCACCCCCGCCGTCCTCGACACCACCTCCGACTCCGCCCCCATCCTCGGCCCCTCCTCCTCCTCCACCACCTCCTCACCCCCCTCACCCCCATCCCCCCGCCCCAAAACCCCCTCCCAACTGCACACCCTCCTCCTCTATCCCCTCGTCTACATCATCGTCTGGCTCTTCCCCTTCGTCTCCCACGTCCTCGGCTACAACGACGACTCCAACCCCTCCTTCACGCCCCCCAACAACCACAAACTCTCCCCGACCTGGCTGCTCGCCATCTCCATCATCTCGCTCTCCATCCAGGGCGCCGTCGACTGCGCGCTGTTTATGGGGCGGGAGAAGCCCTGGCGGTATGCGGAGGGGAGGCGGTTCCTGGTGGCGTTGGGCAGGAGGTGGGTGTGGAGTTTTTCCGGGGGCAGGTATTACCCTGGGGCGGACGGTGCGGGCAGGACGAGGGAGGAGGTGCTGGTTGATGGGCGGATCGCGAGGGTTAGGAGGGGGAGGGAGGAGAGGGCGTGGAGGGAGGAGAGGGGCGTGAGGAAGGGGGGAAGGGAGTGGTGGGATGTTGAGGGGTGGTGGGATGTGTAGGATTGGGAGGGAGAGATATCTGGATGTGCATGCTATACGGCGCTGGTTTCTTTTGTTTGGGCATATGGGTGGGTTGCATTATACCCCTGGTTGGTACTTTGGGTTACCCGCAGGTTGGCGGGTTACGGTTGTGGTACATGTACACAACATACAAACGGCGTTTTTGCATTTGGAACCATTCTACACTCGAGACAGGGAGTCGCCCTGTTTTCTATCTGTATCATAAGGAATCAGAACCGTAAGAATACGGCTATCTATATGTATCAAGACAACGAAGCTCAAAACAGCCGGAGATCGTCTGTAGCAGATCTGATAACCTGTATTGATTTCGGTCGCGAACCTTTTTCTCACAGACTGAAGATGGTGTGCAAATGATATTTTGGCAATTCTCCTCACACGGAAGGGTTCAGACCGCCCGTTCCTCCACGCCCAATATTATTGCTCCTGCAAAAAATTGACAAACACCTGCGCCATGAACACACCGTCATGATGATCGCCATTCCTCTCCGTCCCGCTCTGATACACCTCATCCGTCAACAGCCCACTCTCATGTCTCAGCTCCAAAATCTCCTGCATGATGTCCTCGGTAAACTCCGGATGCCCCTGGACAGTGATCACCTTTTTAGGCACCAGAAACCCATGGTTCATGCACTTATCCGTCGACGCCAACAACTCGGCACCCGCAGGTACGCTGAACACCTGGTCGCGATGCATTTGCTGGATATTCTGTTTCCGGTTAGCACCCCCCATTTGCCTCAACCACCAGAGAGCAACTCACCAACGTCTCCCTCCCCCCAAAAACCTCCCTCCCCCTCTCCGTCAACCTCGTCTCCGTCACACTCACCTCCCACCCCATCTCACTCCTCTTCACCAGCGCACCCATCGCCCTCGCCACAATCTGATGCCCAAAGCAAATCCCCACAACCCTAACCCTCCCATCCGTCAACAACGCCTTGCGGACATATTCCACCAGCGTCAAAATCCAATCCTCGTCATCGAACGCGTTGTACTTGGAGCCCGTGATGAGGATTGCGTCGATGGAGTCAAGGGGCGGGTAGGCGGAGGAAGGGTTGGCAACGATGTCGTGGCCGGTGAGGGTGAGGAGGGAGGGGAGGGGGGAAGGGGAGACGGCGCGGGTGAGGAGGTGCTGGAAGACGCCGAAGTAGCCGTGGTAGTGAGCGTTGGCGCGGGGGACGGGGGTGTCGGCTTCGAGGATCGCGAGGCGGAGGGGTTGGGGGGGCATGGTTGGTTTTGGGATTGTGTTGGTTGGGTGTGATGGGTAGAATGGACAAATGGTGAAGATGGGGGTGATGTTGGGGTTGTGGTGATGGGTTAATTAACTGGTTTGGTGTTTTCTTGACTCCGTCTGTTTATGCAAAGGATGACTCGCCACTGGGTTGAGACGGATGTTGAGGTGAACGTGCCCCTCACAACCCGGGATGCCGGACTCGGACCGGAGGGGCTTAGTTATCAGGGACAGGGATCGGATCCGATAGGTCCACCGGCTCGGCAGATTTCCGACGTCAGCGCAACCGGCGCCGGCACTTGGCAGTGGTTGTGAGAAGGATTCCGGTTTTGGACTCAATGACACCAGCTGAGATATCGAATTGTTGCCTCACGTTTTGACAGAAGTTCATTGAGAGTGAAACTCCTCAGAGTTCAAATTGAGGATTTCGTGTCTTTTTATGGGCGACACCCTCACCAAGAATCAACTTCGGAGTCAACCCCTCACCTCATCCCACACACCCCTCAACTTAACCTTCATCAACTTCCACCATGCCTCCCCGCGCCTCCCTCAAATCCTTCCTCACCACCGCCAAATCCGCCCTCCTCGCCCCCCCGGCCCAACGCCCCAATCCCCTCACCTTTGTCGTCGGTAATGAATCCGCCGGTCAGTCCCCCCCCCCCGCCCATTCGCCCACCAACCCACCACTAATCCTTAGTAGACCTCGACTCCCTCTGCTCAGCCCTCCTCGTCGCCTACTTCCGCACCCACTCCCCCACCCACTCCCCTTCCCCCCACCAAACCCCAACCCTACACATCCCCCTCTCCAACCTCCCCCGCGCAGACCTCGCCCTCCGCCCGGAGCTCGCCGCAGTCCTCTCGCCCGCAGGGCTCACTCCCTCCGACTTGATCACCCTCTCTGACTTGCCAAATACTGCGCTGGGGGAGACGAGGTGGTTGCTGGTGGATCATAATGTTTTGACGGGGGAGTTGAAGAGGAGGGTTGGTGCTGGTGGTGTTGTTGCTGCGGGGGAGGGGGATAATGGGGAGAAGAAAGATGGAAAAGGGGGTGCGTTGGTGGTGGGGTGTATCGACCACCATGAAGACGAGGGTGTGATTCCCGAGGTTGGGGCGTTAGGAGGGGAGGGTAGGGTGAGAGTTTTTGCGAAGTGTGGGAGTTGTATGAGTCTTGTGGTGGATCAGTGCAAGGGGGTGTGGGAGGGGATGGCAAGGGAGGATTGTGAAGATGGGATGAGCGGGGAGGAGTGTGATGATCAGATTGCGAGGGTTGCGTTGGCTGCGGTGTTGGTTGATACGACGTGTTTGGAGAGTAAGGATAAGACGACTGAGTGGGATGTGAACGCGGTGGAAGTGGCGGAAGGGAGGGTGATGAGGGGCAGGGGGTATGATAGGAGGGGGTTTTATGATGAGTTGACGGAGTTGAAGGAGCAAATTGAGGGCATGTCGTATCGGGATGTGTTGAGGAAGGATTATAAGCGGTGGGAGGAAGGGAAGTTGGCGGTGGGGATGTCGACGGTGGTGAGAGGGTTTGAGTATTTGCTCGAGGAGGTTGGGGACAAGAGCAAGGATGCCTTTATGGGGGCGCTGAGGGATTGGGCAAAGGAGCAGAAGCTGGATGTTGCGGCTGTCATGACTGTTTCAAAGTGTAACGGGGTGTTCACTAGGGAGCTGCTCGTCTGGGCGCTGAACGAGGACGCCGTGAAAGCCTTGAGGCAGTTTGTGAAGGAGTCTGGGAAGACGTTGAAGTTGGAGACGTGGAAAGACGAGGAGTTGGATGCGGGTAGCGAGAGAGCAGGGGAGTGGAGGATATGCTGGTGGCAGAAGGGTGTTGAGCACAGCCGGAAGCAGGTGGCTCCAATGCTGAGGGAGGCGATGAAGGAGTCTGCGAGGTTGTGAACCTTGGCGGGAGCTGCGAGGAAGGATACCCAGATATAACTGTCAAGAAAATGTGTGGACTTGAATTAAGATTCGGGTATTTTACTCTCACATCCCATGGCTAGTACCTATACACTTGTTGTTACATGATCTTCCGTTTCAGCCCCCCTCAAACAATCCCAGCCTGAACCAGCATCGCCACAAACTCGCGATTTTTCGAGATTTTGCTTTCTTGCAACGACATCGTCGCCACCATCTTGGCGACCTGTTCGGCACCAGGGTCGGCACGACGGATGCACTCCCTCAGTCCACGCCGGATAGTCCCATTTGCCAACACGGGCGGCTCCTCAAGCGCCATCTCGTAATACGTGCGCCGCAGAGCCTCGATGCATCGCGTGCGGTGGCCGTCCTCGGCGAAGATGCTGTAGAGGTGGGCATAAAGGCGCGATGACCGAGCCTGGCGATATCGTGGCGGGATACCCCACACATCCCAGAACTGCTCCCATTTCCCTTGACTCGCATAGGCACGCATAAGCCGCACCAGGAGGTTCTCAGACGGACAGGGGAGGTCGGCGTGCGCGAGGAGATGCTTAAACTGCCCAAGGAGACGCGCCGCCTCTGGCGCGGGGCTGGGATTCTACACCAGCCCTTCGATCACCTTGACGATCACATCGTGATCAAGAACTTTCTGGCCGCGCGCATACATGGTGTCGACGATTTGCATGGCGAGCGCAGACTGGTCGCGGACTGCTGCGTCGCTCGTTGCCGCGGTCGCGTAGATGGACTGGATGAGGTCGAGGCAGATGCCGCGCGTTAGAGTGACGCCGGAGAATTGGGTCTGCTTCAGCCACTCCTTTGCCATAGCAAGGTCGTATCCTGGGAGGTCGCGAGAGCGGGCCGTGTTCCACAGCCACATCTGATGTTCCCACGCCTGCGTTGGCGGGAGGTTCTCCAACGTCCGCTCAAACAGGCGAAGGAATGCAGATGACTGGATGCCTGGGACCCTGGCGAGCGCTGCGTCGGCTTCCTCGCGTGGGAGATCCCTGAAATGGCTCTTTAGCTGGCTGAGAAGATGCAGCTTTGTCTTGATGTCGTGCTGTAAGATCTGGCTTGCGAGTGTGCTTGCATCGAGACGGCCGGTCTGACCCAGCACGACATCGGTCAGGGTAGCATCAGAAGCAGGCGCCATGTCCAACATCCTCCGGGAGGAAGTGGAAAAGTAGCGACGGCCGTCGCGCTGTCTGCCCCCCGAACCGCCAGTTCGCACGGGGCCTTGAGCTCTCTCGAGGCTTCTGTTTAGCTTGTCACCCCAGAGCGATTCCAAATCCAGGTCTTGTCTCCTCGACTCGGTCATCATCTGAAAGACAACGGTGGTGCCAGTCTGCGGCACACCAAAACCGGTCGGCCTGCCCTGGTCATCCACCATCTCCATCTCCTGGGTCGAACCACCAATCAAGCCCAGATTGACACAGATCCACCCCGTGCTGATGCCGTCGTCGCCGCCGCGCGGCACGCCCGAGTTACCTAGCAGCTTTGCCTTGCGCGCAATGCGCCTCAGCTTGATCTTCAGCTCGTTCCGCCCGAGCAGCCCGTCGGCCGAGGCCGTGACGCCGCGCCCGCGCAGCCAGCGCACCAGTCGATCCGCCGAGACATGCAGATGGCGCTCGCTGCGGGCGGTGCCGAAGAGCATCAGCAAGTCCGGGCCCAGGGCCGGCGCAGGATCCATCTCGCGGAGGTCGAGCAGCGACAGGTTGTCCATACCCAGTTCGTCGGCGGCGAACTGGACCAGCGGCTCCATCAGCGTGGGGGAGTCTTCGGGAATTTCCGGCAGAGGTGATGGCTCGTGGAGCAAAGTTGGGTGTTTTGGAGCGTCGACCTGGAGATACCAGGGCGTGTCGGAGGCGGAGGACTCGGGGGTGGGTTCGGTCGTCGCGTCGTCATTGCTACGCTGCTCTTCAATCGCGGGGTTGCCCAGAAGACGCGCGGTAGGCCGGAAGGTTGAGAAGGTCGCGGCAGAGGAGGGGGCGAGGCGTCTGGTTCCTATCAGAGTTGCCGCAGTCGTGCGCGCGGGAGACTCTGCCATGTTGCCGACGAAGAGTCGCAGCGCGGAAAGACTGCAGGCTGAGCAGCGGGCAGCCCGCAGGGCTGAAGCGGGCGCCATTGCTGTTGGCATTGTGAAGGTGGCGGGCAGTGTTGGTGTTGGGGGAGGAGTGAAGTTTGAAATTCGGTCTGTCCAGGTTCCTGTCCTTTCAGTTTCCCCATCGAAGTTCGTCCAGTTCCCGTCCTTTCCAATGGCAGAACCTGCCCAGAGCCTGCAGCGGCGCGGGTGGAGAGGGTCCCTTGGCGGGCGAGGAAGAGGTGGGGCAGCTTGTTCCCTGTCGAGTCCTTGGGCGAATCAGACGCGCTTGGCACCAGCATTTTTTTTCGAGAAGAGGACGCGGGCTCCACCAGGCCACGGCGACTGGAGGCCAATTTTTTGATCTGCCATTCGTCTTCGTCTCAGGTCCCGGCAGCCAAACTTTCTTCGGTTGAAAAGGCACAGGGCCACTCTCCATCCCCCAGCGTCAACACCACGCTTCACTCCCCGAGTGTGCTGTCCTGCGCCCCAACACACGAGTCGACAGCGGCCTTCCTTCTGTCATAGAGTCGCCGGCTCTCTCCTTTTTGTCTTGATACTCCCTATCTATTTGTTTAATGAATTGACCACAGCCTGGCTCGCGGCAGATCTCTCGTTCTGTTGAAGCCCGCCTCTCTCTCTCCCCGTCCTTCCGCCTTCCGCCGTCCGCTTTCCCTCCATCCTCCCTGCCCTTCAGGGACACCGTGAGGCGACGACACACGCTATTGTTGCGCGTACTCACCCACTCTCCTTCCCCCCCGCCAAGATGCTCGTTCGCTCGGGCGCCGCACGGCACACCCTCCCTACGCGCCATCTCCTCTCCTCCCGCCCTCTCCGCCTCTCCCCGAGATGCAGCGTCGCCAACCCTCCACATCCGGCCTCGACCACTCGGGTCCTCACAACAGGCACAGATGCCCGGCCATGGAAGCGGAAGTCGTTTCGCGCCCTCACCGGCTTTGAGCGGAACCTAGCCACAGCCCTCGACGAACGTCGGTTCGGCGACGACGTCCCATTCGAAAACCTGCCCGCCAGCTTGGCTGGCTCTTATCAGTCTCAGGAGTCGTCGCTACCTCTGTACGCCATTCGACCACTCGATACCTCGTCCCCTTTGGTGATCAACGACGACACAATGTACCCCCCCAGGCAGCGCATCAACACCTACGGCATCCCCGGCGACCATGATGAGATGCTGTCGGTTTTCGAAGCCTGCGTGCAGGTCGGCAGGCTCGACCGTGCCTCGCTGGTGCTGAAGCGTCTGGACAACATGACCATCTTCAAACCAGAAACTAAGATGGCACTGCACAATCAGTACCTCGAGGGCCGCGTGGCCCAGCTCATTGCCGACCCGGACAAGGTCAAGGGCGAGGCAGTTCACAAGTGGTTTGAACTCTACATCCGGGGCGCCCTACTCCCGATTACCCCCGTTACCATTGCCTACATGCTCAAGACGACGCTTCTTACCTCGGTCGGCCAGAAGCAAAGAATTCGGATCGACCGGTACATGAGCATGATGCCCGAGCAGAACGCCGCCGATCCCCTGGATTTGGGCGACGTGCTCACTGACGAGGATTTGCAAATAATTGCCGAAACTTGCCCCGCCTACTACGTGCCCGAGAGCACCCCTGCCGACGCCGAGTCAGCCGCCTCAGAAAGCGCCGTTTCTCGACATCTCGACGACCCAATCCTTTCCCAGGGCCCCTCGACCGAGCGCTCGAGTCCCGACGTTCTCAGCACACCACAGAAGGGCATGGGTCTCCAATCGTTGAAGTCGACCCTGTCCTTGTTCTCGAAGCTTCCCGACGGGCTGGATATCGCGAGCCTGCCCCATGCGCAGCGCCGTGAGGTCCAGGCCAAGTTAGAGAGAGACTGCATCGAGTCTGCCATTGCTCGGTGGCGACACGATAATGAAAATCTCATGAGTCTGGGTCTCAATGCACAGCTCTCATCCCCGTCCTTGAACTCGAAGCTGCACCTGTGGCACGAGGCGCTTGAGGCTCGAATTAAGGCGGAGCAAGCTAAAGTGGAGGTCTCCGAGACGAACAAACCCAAGTCGTTAGAAGACCTCGACCGCTGCCTGTACGGGCCGCATCTGCTACGCGCGCCCGCCCATCGCCTTGCCGCTGTCACCATATTGAGCACCCTCAGCGCCCTGGCCATGAACGGCGTGGACAAGGGTGTCCCGGTCTCCAATATGGTCCAGCAGCTGGCCAAGATCGCCGAAGAGGATATTCGGGCCCACTCCTTGGCCGCTGCCCTCCCCCGTGCAAGCTCTAAAGCAGAGAAGCAGCAGAATGTCCGTCAGCTGATGCGTAAAGGCGATCGTCCCTCAAATGCGCCGGCCGAACCTGACGCTCCTGACGCTCCTGAAGCTGCTGTCCGTGCGGCCAACGTGCCGCAGGAACTCGACGAGGTTCGCTGGCCTTTGGCCATACGCGCCAAGTTTGGTGCCCTGCTGCTCGGGGCCATCCTCGAAACGGCAAAACTCACCGTTTTCCGGGAACACCCAGAGACCAAAGAAAGAGTGACACAAGTCCAACCTGCTTTCACCCATTCCGTCCAGCTTAAGATGGGACGAAAAGTCGGTGTCATTCTCCCAAACCGCACGTTGGTGGAGCTGATGAAGCGGGAGCCGAGAGGGGAAGCTCTTGCTCGCCATCTGCCCATGCTCGTAGAGCCCGTCCCGTGGAGCAAATTCGACAAGGGCGGCTTCGTCGAATCCGAGAGCGCCCTCATTCGCCTGAAGAACCACGAAAGGGATCAGCGTATCTACGCCGAGGCGGCTATCGAGAAGGGAGACATGGAGCAGATGATGCGCGGCTTGGACGTGCTCGGCAAGACCGCCTGGAGGATCAATCGCCCCGTCTTCGACGTCATGTTGGAAGCTTGGAACACCGGGGAGTCGATCGCGAACCTGCCCGCGTTGGACCCCGAGATTCCCATCCCAGCAGAGCCCGATTCGACTGACGACCCGATGCAGAAGCGTCTGTGGCTCAAGGCGGTTACCGCAGCCGAGAACGAGAGGTCGGGCTTGCACTCGGTCCGCTGCTTCCAGAACTTCCAGCTCGAGATTGCCCGCGCCTTCCGGGACCAGACCTTCTACTTCCCCCACAACCTCGACTTCCGCGGCCGCGCGTACCCGATTCCGACCTACTTGAACCATATGGGCGCCGACCACATGCGCGGCTTGTTGCGCTTCGCCAACGGGAAGCCCCTCGGAGAAACGGGCTTACGCTGGCTCAAGGTTCACATCTCCAACGTTCACGGATTCGACAAGGCTAGCCTGCAGGAGCGCGAAGAGTTTGCAAATCAGCACCTGGAGGACATCTTCGATTCGGCCGACAACCCGCTGAACGGGAAACGCTGGTGGCTCGACGCCGAGGACCCATGGCAGTGCCTGGCGACTTGCTTTGAGCTCAAGGCGGCCCTTACATCTCCTGACCCCACCGCGTACGTCTCACACCTGCCGGTCCACCAGGACGGTACGTGCAACGGATTGCAGCATTATGCTGCTCTTGGCGGTGACACTTGGGGCGCCCGGCAGGTCAATCTCCTTCCCGGAGACCGACCGGCGGATGTGTATTCCGCTGTCGCAGAGCTGGTTCAGCAGGCTATTGCCAAGGACAAGGCGAATGGCGGTCATTTCGGTCGTGCCCTCGATGGAAAGATCACCAGGAAGGTTGTCAAGCAGACCGTCATGACCAACGTCTACGGCGTCACCTTTGTTGGTGCGAAGAAGCAGGTCCAGAAGCAGCTGGACGCTCTGTATCCGAACATCGAGAAGGAGACGGGGCTCGCCCCGTCGACGCTCGCCTCTTACATCACTGCCAAGGTGTTTGTCGCCCTGTCCACCATGTTCCGAGGTGCCCACGACATTCAGAGCTGGCTCGGCGAGATTGGCGGCCGTGTGTGCCGGGCCATGACTCCGGAGCAGCTCGATCGGCTGGCCGAGGCTGCCGGCGAGATTGTCAAGAGAAAGAGAACAGTAAGGAGTCAGAGCTCCCAGCTCAAGTCGGACGACGAATTTAGCAACCAGTTTCGCAACACGCTCGTCTGGACGACGCCCCTGCGGATGCCCGTCGTGCAGCCCTACCGGAAGAGCGGCACCCGCATGATCTCAACCTGCCTCCAGGAGCTCGTCCTGACGGCCCAGGAGCACGACGACCCGGTCAACCGCCGGAAACAGCTCCAGGCCTTCCCGCCCAACTTCATCCACTCTCTCGACGCCAGCCACATGATGCTGTCGGCGCTCGAGTGCGACGACATCGGCCTCACCTTCGCTGCCGTGCACGACTCTTTCTGGACGCACGCCGCCGACGTCGACAAGATGAACACCGTCATCCGCGACTCCTTCATCCGCATCCACTCCGAGGACGTTATCGGCCGCCTCAAGGCTGAGTTTGAGGCGCGGTACCGCGGCTGCATCTACCGCGCCAGGGTCATCCACCAGAGCGACGTCGGCAAGGTCATCAATGCGCACCGGAAGGAGGCCAAGTTGACCATGATGCAAGAGCTCCTGCAGGAGCGCAAGCGCCAGGAGCTGCTCCGCTCCACGGACCCCAAGGAGGTGCGCCAGGGCAAGGAGATGGTCACGCCCGCGAGCATCTTCGAGTCCATGGCCACGCCGGATATGATCGAGCCCGACGTTGAGCCCGGCGAGCTCCGCGAGGAGGACGACGAGGTCGCGTCCGTGGTCAGGGAGTCGCTCGACGGCGAAGACGAGTTATTGGACGGCGCGGCCGACGAGGAGGAAGTGCTGGACATGGAAGAAGAGCCCGGCATGGACGACCCGGAGAGCGTCACGCCCGCGGCTGCGCACATCCAAACCCTAGCGACGAAGCTGGGGAAAACGGTCGACGAGATCCGCTCGTCCAGCTACTTCCACTCCAAGATACTCAAGACGCCCGCGGCGCCGAGGTCAAAGACGAAGCCAAAATCCAAGAATTCGCGGCCGGCGATGACCTCCGTCTGGATGCCGCTGACGTTCCCCGCGATTCCGAAGAAGGGCGACTTTGATGTCACGAAGCTCAAGGAGAGCAAGTACTTCTTTTCTTAAAGGATGGGGGGGGGGTACTTGCATCCTTGGCCGTGCGGTGAACGGGTCTCCTTTGCGATGATCTTGCGAAGGGGGATGGGGGTTGGTTTTGTACATTACGAGAAGTCTGTGGCATTCTCCTGGTTGGCTTACTGTGGCGTTGAGATGGTTGGTGGTTGGCATGGCGTTCGCGAGAAGAGGGAGTTTTTTCTATTTTCCAATGTGTTTCTATGTACATTACGTTATGTGTTCGGCGGAGTGTGGCTTGAACCCTCCTCTGGGCTCTGTAGACTAGAACGCGACAGCGAACCGAGATGTGAACAAGATGTTAATACGGACAAGATGCTTCTCTCATTGTGCTTGACCGCGTCCCTTCGCTCTTGAAAAGTGGGAGTTAAATATCACGGGGAATGCGACGCTTATAGAAGCATTGACAAATATATGGACTCGTACAACTTGGTAGCGTCAAATCGTTCTATTTGTGATCTATCATCGCAATGAACATGCTATACCGCTGCAATTCGCCATACACCTGACACCAAACACCTTACCGCACCTGAGCGCCAGTTAAGCTGGCAACAGTGCAGATGCCACCGCTCGCGACCACCAGCTTGCCCAGACCCGACTTGCCCTCCAGCGCCTCAACCACACCCGCATCAAACGCCACCTCGAGCGCGTCGGTGGTAGTGAAGCCAGGCTGGAAGGTCTCCCAGACCTTCTTCTTGGGGTTAAGCACCTTCTCAGGCTCGCCCTGCCACCCCTCAAAGTACACGCGCTCGCCGGCCTTGGCGTTGGTAGGCGGGTTGACCAGCTCGACAGGGCCCTTGTGGTCGTCGGCCTCGCCCTCCTTGATGCGGGGCGACGCGGCGAGCACCATGGCGGACGACTTGATGCCGCGCATCTTGACGGGCTTGAGGTTGCACACGACGACAACCTTGCGGCCCTGCATCTCCTCGAGGGGGATCAGCCCGTTGAGGCCGGAGCACACGGTCCGGCACACTTGGCCGTCGACCTCGGTGGTGTCGGGGGTGCCGGGCGCGTCGCCCATGGCGATGGTTGAGACGTAGAGGGAGTCGGCTTCCGGGTGCTTGATCGCCTTGAGGATATGCCCCACGCGCAGGTCGATCAGGCAGGGGGACAAAACGGCCGGCGCCGGGGGCGGGGCGGGCTGTCTGGGGGTGCGCTCCTTCTTCTCCTTCTTTTGCTTCTTCTGGCCCTCGCCGGCGACGGCCTCGACGACCTTGTCCTTGACCTCGGCGGCCTTCTCGACGACGGTGGCAGCGGCCTCCTTTGTCCGGTCGACGAGGGTCTTGCCCTCAGCAGCGGCGGCGGCAGCAGCAGCAGCAGCCTTCTCCTTCTTCAAGCGCTCCTTCTCGGCCTTGGCGTCAACGGGCGGCTTGACGTAGAGGATCTCGTCGGCATCGACCTGGACCTTGTCGGCGTCGGCGACGTTCAAGCCAAAGAGCGGGCTGTTCTGGACAAAGTCGACGAGGCGGACGATGTTGGGGCGGCCCTTCTCGCCGGTGCGCTGCTCGGGAGTCCAGGCCTTGACGAGGGGCGCGAGGGCCTCGTAGAGGGCGACATCAGCCTTGCTGGGCTTGGTGCCAATGGCGGTGGCACGGGTCGCGAGGTCGGTGTTAAGGGTGTCGAGAAAAGCGTCCGAGGCGGCGACCTTGATCGACTGGGCCTTGTTGAGCCAGGTCTGGATCTCGGACTCCTCGGCGGGAGTGTACTTCTGGGCGTCGAAGGCGGCCATGATGCGCAGGTTGGAGAGAGAAGTGGTGTTGATGGGTCGGGATGCTTGACAAAGAGGGAAAGCGCTTCGCAGTGCGGCTGCTGGGCGGGCGACGGCTCGGAGAGAAAACAGTTTGGCGAATTGAATGAAAGACGTGGCGAAGGGACGGGGGGGAGTGGTCTTTATCGGGTGTGGTGTTGACGCTGTCGGGCAATGGCGGCGGCGGTGGGGTGAAACCAAACAATTTTGAGTAGCAGAAAAGGCGGGGCAACAATTGAGTCAACTGCCAAGCGAGGGGCAGCTTGCCCCTGGTCGTCTTCAGACGGTGGGGTCCCTGACGGAGAGGTCTGTGCGTCAAAGTTTGATGGGTCTGGACCCTGGACTCGTGACCGCGCGAAGACTTTGACGCGCTTTCGATTGCAGCGCCGATCCCCAGCCGCGTGCATCGCGCGCCTTTGATTGATTTGACAGCTCCGCCGCGCCCTTCTCCCGCCACACCCGCAAAAATCTTGTTGCTTTTGTTGTCGCAATATTTTGCCTCAATCCTGAGATTGGCTCCATGCTTTATTGCTGGTAGTCAAAGATAATTGTTGATACGCGTTCCATCTCCAGGTTCAATCGCGTCTTGGTCCAAACCCTATCGCTCGTTTGATTCAACCCTAGGGGCCTCCCTCAGTTCGCCTCTGCCTGTAAATTCCGACGATGCCCTACGTTTCATCCTCCGATGGCGACTCTGCCAGCTCGCTCTCGCGACTCCCTACCAGCGTTCCCTCGTCCCCTCCGCCAGCGTCCCCTGCAAGCGCAAAAATGGACAGGCCAAAGATGAGCTACACGAGACTCCGCGAGGAGCAGATGCTTGCCGCCGAAGAAGAGAAGGCGCGCGCAGAGAACGACAAGACAGAAGAGAAACGCAGGAAGAAAAGGAAGCAGCACGCGCTGAGTAAGGAGGAGCGTGGAGCAAAGGCGAAAGATCTCGACGAGCTCCTTGCCCAGAGCGCCGCATTTAGCAGCATCCTGACCAACAAGACGAAGGTACTGGGCCGCGTGGGCACTGCCCTGGATGGCAAGACGCTTGGCGAGCATGACTTGACCATGGCGAAGCAGCCCAAGTGCTTGGTCGGCGGGACCATGAGGGACTACCAACTGGAAGGCTTGACATGGATGTACGAGATCTGCATTCAGGGGATGAGTGGCATCCTCGCGGACGAGATGGGGTTGGGTATGTCACTCCAATGGCGTTAGCAAGAGTTTTCAACCACTGACAAGCACCAGGCAAAACTGTGCAGACGATATCCTTGATTGCGCTGCTCCGCGAGCAAGAGAGCTACCTCGGACCCCATCTCATCATCGCCCCCCTGAGCACCCTCTCCAACTGGATGGACGAGTTCCACCAATGGGTCCCTTCAATCCCGGTCGTCATGTACCATGGCACACCACAGCAGCGCAACGACATCTTCAAAAACAAGATCATGCGCCATCTTCACGGCGGTCGTCCCACCGAGAAGTTTCCTGTCGTTTGCACCAGCTACGAGATGGTCCTCAAGGACCGTGCCGCTCTGTCCAAGATCAACTGGGAGTTTATCATTATTGATGAGGGCCACCGCATGAAGAACTTTGACTCGAAGTTATTCCGAGAGCTGAAAACATTCACCTCCGCCACCCGTCTCCTCATCACCGGCACACCGCTGCAAAACAACCTCAAGGAGTTATGGTCTCTCCTCAACTTTCTGCTACCCAAGATCTTCCGCGACTGGGAAGCCTTCGAAAGCTGGTTTGACTTCAGCGACCTCCAGGATGAAGAAGGAACTGAAGAGTTTATCGCCGACAAGACGAAACAGGAGCTTGTCAAGAAGATGCACGTGGTCTTACAACCCCTACTCCTACGCAGAATCAAGGCCGATGTAGCCAGGTACCTTCCGAAGAAACGCGAGTACGTCCTGTACGCGCCGATGACGAAGGAGCAGACGGACATGTACAATGTCATCAATGACAAGAACATCGATACGCGGGCATATCTGGAGAGCAAGGTTGTTGAGCGGCTCACGGGGGCCACTAACAGCAAAGCATCGTCGCCCGCCCGCAGCACCCGGTCCTCCCGTTCGAGCAGTGTCAAGAACGAGCCAGAGCCAGAGGTGGACTCAAAGCCAGCCGATGCTGCCCCAGCCGCCAAAAACGCGTTTACCTTGATGATGGGCAAGCCACGACCCAAGGGCCGGCCTTCGAAGGCGACTGCTGCTGCTGCTGCTGCTGCTGCTGCTAAACAAGTTGCAGCGGACCCTCAGCCGAAGGCGGCGAAGAAGGAAACCAAGAGGAAGAACCCGCCGGCACCGGAATTGCCCGCTCCCAAGAGTACCAAGTCCAGCAGACAGTCAACACCTGCCAGCGTCCGTGGCCGGCCCAAAAGGGGACGGCAAACGTACAAGGAGGCAGATTCAGACGATGATCTGCTGGATGACGAAGACTTTGAAACGAAGCTCGCCAATGAGATGGGTGAACAAGCGGTGGAAGAACTGGTGAACCCAGTCGATGCCGAGGAGTTTGAGCGGGCCCAAACCCTCGAGCTTGCAAGTAAGTACCCCTCATTCACCTGAAGCCGCCAGTGTCTAACGGTCTTCAGAACGAGAGATCGCCAACAAAAAACTCGGCAACCCCCTCCTGCAACTCCGCCTCGTCTGCAACAGCCCGCACAACTTCTACAATCCCTGGGCGAGCGATTCCGGTCTGCCGATCGACGAGAGCATCGTGACCGCCTCTGGCAAGATGCTCCTCCTGGACCGCCTCCTCCCCGCCCTCTTCAAGCGCGACCACAAGGTCCTCATTTTCTCGCAATTCAAGACCCAACTCGACATTCTTGAGGACTACTGCACCGAACTTCGCAAGTGGCCCATCTGCCGCATCGACGGCGGCGTGGCACAGGACGACCGCCGTGCCCAGATCCACGAGTTTAACACCAACCCCAAGCTCAAGATCTTTTTGTTGTCTACTCGTGCAGGTGGGCAGGGCATCAACCTCGCCAGCGCCGATACCGTGATCTTGTTCGACAGCGACTGGAACCCGCAGCAGGATTTGCAAGCCCAGGATCGCGCCCACCGAATTGGTCAGACGAGGCCTGTGATTGTGTACCGGTTGGCGACCAAGGGGACTGTTGAGGAGGAGCTGCTCATGAGTGCCGACGCCAAGCGGAGGCTGGAGAAGCTGGTGATCAAGAAGGGTGGGTTTAGGACGATGGGACAGAAGATCGATATGAGAGAGGATTTGGATAGGGAGACGCTGAAGGCACTGCTGCTGAAGGATGGGCAGGTGTACAAGTTTTCGGGGGATAAGGAGGTGTTGGGTGATAGGGATATCAGTGTGTTGTGTGATAGAAGTGATGATGCTTATGACAGAGCTGCTGTGGGAGAGGGGAATGCGGATGGGTATAAGGTTATTGAGACGGGTGCGAATGGGATCACACAGGCGGGCAAGGCATAGGATGGATGGGTGGATGGATACATTGGAGTGAGTTTGTTGTTTTACTGGCGCCTTGGTTGGGTCACTTGCTTACAAATCTTAAGGGGATCATGGTGTGTACTTGGGAGCAGAACAACAGCCCGTTTGTAGCTTAGATAAAATTATGACTTGTCCAGCAAGTAAGTTCACCGTCTCTGTATCTTGAACTGACAAGCTTATAAAACGCCCTACAACACCCCTCCAAGACCTTCGCCACACCCCTAACAACATCCCCGTCAGACACTGCCGTCGCAACTTTCAACAACACCTATTGTAACGCCGCGTCCCATCTCCCCCTTCAATACTCCTGAAAGACCCTCGCTACATCCCTCACCACATCTCCCGCCAAATACACTACCGTCGCAACCTTCAACAAAACCCACTCCGCCGTCGCCTCCCACACCTCCCCAAACGTCAACTCCACCCCCTGCGCCAGCAAAACAAGAACCCAAACCGCAAACCCCGCAAAGATCCCCCTCCAATACCTCTCAAAATACCCCGCCCACGTCCTCACCACCACCTCCGCCGCCTCCTCCACCGCTGCATTCACCTCCTTCAACCCCTTCAACCCCCAAGTCCCAATCCTCGCCATCCACCCCAACACCACCACATTCGCCCACCCCCAAACAACCCACGGCAGCACCCCATGCCCAACCACCCCCCAAACCCCCTCCCTAATCCCCCCCTCCACCCACCCCGCCCCCACATACCCCAACAAATACCCCCCCACCAAGACCCTCACCGCCGTCACATTCCCCCGCTCCTCCGCCCTAAGCCCGTGGAGTGTCGCCCAGTACGGCGACGTGAGCCCCCCCGCTGGTGGGCGCAGTGTTCTTGGGATGGGCAGGGTGGCGGGCAGCGGGGGGGAGGTGAGGATGGCAGAGAGGGCGTGGTGGACGGGGCGGAGGAGCCAGTAGGCGAGGGTGTGGAGGAGGTGCGGGTGGGCGACGAGGGTGATGGCGAGGGCGGCAAGGAGGGCGAGGCCGTGCCGCGCGGTGAGGGGAGAAGAAGATGTGGTGAGGGCGGTGGGGGTGGTGGTGCTGCTGCTGCCGCCAGGGCAGGAGAAGGGCGCAGGGGGGGTGTGGGCGAGGGGGGTGTAGCCCGTCTTGGTGGTCGCCATTGGTGCGGTGTTGTGTTTTTTTTTTTTTTTTTTTTACATGTGGTTTTGTTGGTTGGTTGTGAGAGAGCTTGAGTTGTGAAGTTGTGAAGTTGGGATTGGGATGAAGTGTGAGATGGGATATAGCTAGGGATTCGGGCGTGTGGAGTTCGGGTCGTGTAAAAGACAAAGGGGAATAATGGTATTGAAGGGGTGTGAATAGACTTCTTTTTGTGCCAGAACAACCTTATTGTGGGGGGTCCGCCATTGCCATTGTGCAGGCCTTCAATTGGATTGAACAATGATATTTTGGAAAATAATTGTCCAGGCGGCGAATTAATCACAGACTGATGCGCGTTAATGGTAAACTGCACACATGGAAAAGTCCTCGTCTTCAGACCATTGAGACGTGCTCAATTTTCGCTTGGTGTCGTGTGAATCGACACAGGGAGAGGTGATCAATGACAATGAACAAGCACTGTTAAAGTTTTGAAACAAATGAAAGAAGGTCCTGCCTTTTTACTGGTCAATTTTGTTCCTTGTTGAACAAAGATCAACACCAACTCCATTATGCCGCTCCAAGAATACGCGGCTTTGTGTCGAGGAGAAGACCCGAACAACCGAAACAAAGACAATGACATTGTGCCAGCGTGATATAAACTTGAACAACCCAACACTGGAGTGTCCCGTGTTCTTAGACTGCACCAACAATTCCAAGTTTCTGATTTCCCGCCAACTGTGTTGAACCCGGCAAACCCCTTTGCGCCAACATTTGCCGCCTGCTCCAACCAACCAACAATAAAGAAAATAACCAAATTAGCGCCCGCAAGTTATTTCTGAACAGTTCTTACAATGCCACCAAAGAGAGGAAAGAATGGCAAGGGCGCGGCCGCTCGGCCGACCACCAGACGCCGTCGTGCGCCCGAGGAACGCTCATACCGTGGACGCCGCAAGGACATCCCAAACTACCAACCTCGACAGACCCGGTCCATAGCCGCCCTGCCTGGGCCACAAGTCCTGGCCCGAATCCCCTATGAAGGCCGTGGAGTAGAAATAATGCGCAATGGTACGTTTGGCGGGGACTCTACCCTCCCCTCCGTCAATGCAGCACCAGTACCCGTCCAACCTGCACGGCGTTCCGCGCTGCCAGGTCGCTCGATCGTGGTGCCCAACCAACCTGTCCGGGCTGCGACACGCTCTGCTCTGCGTCCACGCCCGGACGGCGTTCTGCCCCCAGTGAATGCTGCCCCTGCACCCGCGCCCGCCGCTCCGCCCGCCCTCCCCCCAACCGCGGCGGCCAACCAACCCGGTGCCCAAGCCGCAAACGGTGCCGATCTACCTCTTCTCCCAGATGGCATTCTACCCGCCATCAACCCCGCCATCCAGGTTCCACAAGACGGTCAGAACATCCTGCCCTCCATCACCGTAACGCCTCAGCCCACGCAAGCGGCTCAACGCTCTGCGCCGGGTGACCACTTTCTGGGGCGATTGCCCGACGGCGATGGCGATGGTGATGGGGACAGCGATGACGACGACGATGACGACGATGACGATAACGATGACGACGACGACGACAACGATCGCTTTAGGAGGTCGGGCGCCCCGACCCCGGAAGGCCAGGTGATGGGGTCGTCTTCGTCTGATGGGGATAACGATGGGGTTGATGGCAGTAGTGGGGATTCAAGCAGTGGTGGGTTGAGTGGTACTGGGTCGAGCAGTGATAATTCGGGCAGTGGAAGTTCGGGCGATGATGGTTCGGACGGTAGAGGACCAGACGGTGGAGGCCCAGGGGGGGACGGTGGAGGGGGGAACGGTGGAGATGGGGACGATGGCAACGGTGAGTCTGGGGGAAGTGAGGCTGACGCAGAGGGCGATGACCAGGGCTGCGACCGCTCGGCAACAGATATCAAGTCCGAGATCAAGTCCGAGACTTCTGAAGACCCTGGTCTGACAGACGACACAACGGCATCGACCATCCAGAGCGATGTGGCCCGCGTTTGCAAAGTCTGCAGGAAGGTATGTGGTGGCGTTGACAGCTGCCTGGTTAATTTTGATGAGCTCGTTGATGCGCTCAACCCGCTGAAGGCTCAGTCCTTCAAGTCCGAGTCCAGCGCGGGTGGTGAAGATCCGTCCTCTGGTACGGCCGCTTTTGGGGCGATTTCCGCCCCAGGTAATGCGGTTTCTGTGGCGGCTGAAGGCAATCAAGGAAGTGATCAGGCCTCTTCGAACACCCAAAACTCTTCCCGGAAGAGGACTCACACGATCTACTCCACTAACAGTGAAGCTGATGGTAGCAGCCCAACCAAGCGAGCTCGGCTCACCCCCAAGTCTCGCAGATTCACCCCGCCTCTGCACCCCGAGTTGTCAGGTAAGGAGAACGGAGTGTACCTCCCCACCATCGGTGTCCTCCTGGAGAACCCACGCCTGGCAGCCTACCAGGACAAGGTATTGGCCCCCGAGCCGCTTGAGATGCCCGTGAACTTTACAGCCCTCCCAGAAACCCAGCGACACGACCGCTCCTCCCGCCCGCCATCCCTCCTCACCACGCCCGTCCACTGGCCTGCATCCTTCCTCACCATCAATAGCAATGAAACAAGCCTGTTCGCCACTCCCATCGCCGGCAATGATGACAGCGGCTACGTAACGCCGCACTGCCACTCGCCCTGTTCGTGTTCGTCGGACACGGACTGGGAGGGGGATGAGGATGTGGTGATGAGCGGTGTTGAGAAGAATGAGGGCGGGTACCAGGTAATGTATCAGGCTGACGAGGCCGGCAAGCCGTTCATGTTGCGGGCTGATCATCTGAGTTGGCCGGATTTGAGTACACAGGAGGGTGAGCTAGTGGGGGAGAAAGAGCAGGGGGGCGGTGAGTCTGACGAGGATGCGGCGATGGCGTGGGAGGAAGGTTCGTGGTACGAGTCGGATGATACCATGTATGATCCCGAGGCAAGCTCCGATTCGGATGGCGCCTAAGGCCAAGGTCTCGGACTCGAAGGTAACGATAGACAGGATGTGGGTGAAGGCCAAGCCAAGTGCCGCCTTTAGTCGAAGGTAAGTTTGAAGCATCGCGAAGGCGTTAAAAGGGGTATTGCTTTTGAATAGATAGATGGCCCAGAGCCAGCTTGAATAGACTTGTCGTTATAGCCGCGCAAATCCACGTCCCAACCTCCTCTCAAATCCCCATCTCCTCATCACTCTCCTCCCCCATCCCCTCCCCACCCATCTCCTCCTCCTCGTCCCGTCTCGCCGCCTCCGCGCTGGCCCCAATCTTCCTCACCCCATCCACCACACCCAACACAAACCCCCTACTCTCCGCCAACTCCATAGCACCCACGCCCCTCAAGCTCATCAGTCCTCCCCCAAACCCTTCCAAATGCGCTGTACTGCTCCTCATCTTCGCCGCCCTGACCTCCACCAAATCCCGCAACAACCCCCTCACCTCCCCGGCCGACGCCCCCAGCGACGCGACATCGTCCCCCGCGTGGGCCAGCAGCGCCTCGGCCACCTCCAGGAAGTGATACGGCAGATACCCCGCGGGTGCATCAGCCGTACAAGACGGCCGAAACGGCGCGGAGAGAATTAATCCCCCGTCAACACCACCAGAAGTACTTTGTTGACCCCCACCTTGTCGTCGCGCGAGCCCGGGGTTGGAGGGGTCTGCTCGGGAGGGAAGGGGTGGCGGGTCGGAGAAGGCGGTGGGTCGTTCTTTGGTTTCGATGTGGATGATTTCGGAGAGGGAGGAGGGGTGGAGCCAGGGGGGGGGCACGATGTTTGCGCGGCGTTGCTTTTTGAGGAGGAGCGCGAGCCAGAGGGGGAGGTCGGCGCGGTGGGGGGGGCGGAGAGGGGGGGTTTTGCCCTGGGAGGGGGGAGGGGTTTAGCTTGTGGTTGGTGGTGGTTGGGTTGAAGGGACGGGAGACAGAGGGCTGGGTAAGAGGAGGGGAGGAGGTGAACTTACTCCGAGTAGGTCGATGCTTTCTAACCGTTGACGGGGGACGACTGTGACAAGCTCCATTTCGGCCAGGAAGGCGATCTCGGCGTGGGTCAGCCCTGGTGGGAGTTGGAGGGCCATTGTGTGTTGTGGATGGTGGTAAGTAAATGTCGAGTCGAATGTCACCTCGTCATGTTCGGTTTATTGTTCTGTGTCGGATGTCGTATGAGGGCGACTTCGAATTGGGCAGTTGGTAGTCGAGGCGTCGTGGAGACGCGACTTCTGGGACGCGGGGCAGAAAGTGAATTGAGAGGTTCGGCTGTCGCTTTAGCGCCTTGGCGTGCTACAGGGCTGAATGTGCCAAGCCGCTAGCTCCCAGATTCTCTCCACACTGCCTCGGCGTTGAACCCCCGAAGTGTGGATCTCACTCGGCGATGTCGGCCTGCATGTCGGAGCGGAGCGACCGAAGAAGTGGGGCGCCCGGAGCCGAAGCCAACCCGGAACCCAGCAAGCATCACCAAACCTCATCGACACCGACTCCCAGGTTCGCGTCACACCAGACTTCTGCCTGCCATCCTTCGCACACCGGAGCCAGAACTTAGCCGCATCCTCTGAGGAAGAAAACCCGGGAGCGCTGGGCCTGCCCGGGCTGGGTGCGGCGCTGGTGGCTGAGCTGAACACACACGCAAACAGCAGTCAGGGGAGAAAGGAGAAATCAATTCGCTCATCACAGTCATTACACCTTCCAAAAGTAACTCAGTGTTCAAAAATAGCCTCTTCAAAATCCCCAATCCCGGAGTCAGAGTTGCCCCTGACTCCAGGACTGACGCCCACGTCCCACCTCCTCACCTCGCCTCATCCACCCATCCAGCAAGTGACCGAGAAAAGAAAATACATAGGAAAAACCCAAACGCTCAATAACACACATTGTTTTGTTGCTGTCCCAAATCCCAACATTGGCCCTGATTGCCTTCTGGTGTCCATGTCAACTCGAAATCCACGGGCTCTACAACAGCGGCGGTTTTGTCGTTTTCTTGGGGCCCCTCTTTGCATCCCTGGGCCTCTTTGGTCGGTTGTGTTTGTCCGTTTGATGACGTTGCAGGCCATCGTACCGAGAGTACGACTTCGTGGTACACTGGTCGCAAATGAAGCGGACCTTCGAAGCGGAATGCACGCTTTTGATGTGTCTTTCGAGCTCACTTTTAAAGGGGAAGCTGAGTCTACATCCAGCTGCTCGGCACTTCTCTAGTTTCTTTTCTTTGCGCCAGTCTCGTCTGTGATGTGTAACTTGCGTCAGTTGACTGATGGGGGATGGTAAGGAGTGGTGTGAGAAAGGTCATACGCTCGGACGTCAGTGGGCTTGTCTTGCATCGTGAGTTCTTGTTTACCAGCGCTTGTTTGACCCTGCCCCTGAAGTTCTGTTGGCTGGGCCACTGGAGGCATAACCTCTGCTATAGGCTTGACTTCTCCTGGAGGGTACGAGACACTGTCTTGGTGGGGTTGCCAGCTCTGTGTGACTTTGCAGGAAAGCTCATGGGGATCCAAAAGACTCCCGTGATCCTGCGATGACTGTGGCATCAACGCATCTGGAAATAGTGACCAAAAAGTGGTGATGGAACCTGTCGGGGATGCTGACTGGGATGCCAAAGAGGGCATCGTGTCAAAAATACCAGTGTCAACGGTATAATCTTGATGTTCCTGGTTTGAGAAGCCCATTGAGAGCCCGCTGGTGTTATCACCATGGTACAGGCCTCCGTCGAAAACAGGGGTTTTGGGCGCGAAAGCACCAGGGTCGGGGAATTCGGTAATGCTAGAAATAAAGTCATCGAGGTTCTGGCCATCCTCAACGAGGGCTTTTGGCGCCTCCATGTTGATTGGAGTGATGTTCGGGTAATAGCTTTAGACACTCGATGTGTTAGATTGCGAAGTTGAGTTTGTTAATTGTTGCGTGGCAGCTTTTGGTATGGCGGTTCTGCTAGGATCCGCCATCAATCTGCTGCACTGAGTGTCAATTCGAAGCATGTGTCATGGAGTTCTGGGCCCTCACGTTGTCCATATCATCCAAAAGCGAATGTTCCTCCGCCAATCCCCTTCTGCTCCCACCGCTGGGACCAAGAACCACCGACAATGTCCATAGCGTCGCGCCATCCTCGACAACCCCTTCAGAGGGTCCCAATGCAACAAGATATAAGGTTCCGACAACCTTATATCTTCTAACACATCGCCGAGAACAGACACCAGACACACGGCCTCCTGTTGTCCACCAAGATGGTCAACTGCCAATGCACTGGTATCCATCTCTTTCGGGACCTTGAAAGGGTGCAGAGAGCTGACGCGACGACTAAACTGCCGATGTTCTTTCGAGGCCGGTACGGAGAGGCTTCTTCAACGTCAGCATTCGCACGATTTTTGTTCTCGAGGAAGTATTAATCTCACACTGTTGTCTGATAAGGAGAAGGGGGTTCCTCAACTGGCAAAACAACAAAGAAACCCGCAGTGCAGTCCCCGAGAACGGCTATGCCCGGAAACAGTGTCCCCACATTGCCTGCGGGCCAGGGCAACATTGATCGGTAAGTGGGGAGGGACACTGCCTCTGGGCACAGCCGTCCTCTCCTTAGTGTCCAGGGGCTTGGTGATGAAGGTTGGAGGGAGGAGCTGTTGGACATGCGAGAGCAGCAGTGGCCCGGATTTAAGTATCTCGAGCACCCCTAACGGATACCACTTAGTAACTAGAATCTGTTGGCAGCTGACCACGATTACCCCAAATGTATCCTGCAAACGACTGTTGATTGGGTCTTTTGGGGCGGACACCACATGTGGCTGCAGGTTCCCCCGTCTTCGATGGTAGTCTATCGGTCGATGATGTGGTTACGATTGGTCGCCTTACTTGCCTTGTTGTGGTTTACAATGCACACTGCACCCCTGGGCTAGTCAGTGGTGTCGCTATTGGGTGCGATTTATCCACTCATTTCAAGGCAGAATGCACATACCCATTTGCAGAAAACAACATGGTGAGTTGGGGAAAGGGAGGAAACCATTGGAGTTTCAGGAAGTTCAAGTTCAAATCTGGGCAACCCTCGTGGGGTGTTTGACTTGAAGTTGTCGAACCGCAGGGGCAACAAGCTACTGCTGAGTTGGCGAACATCTACCCCTCTTCCATCTGCGTGGCCCAGCCCAGCCAGGGATTTTTCCTGCATCAATTAACAACATCAGCAACAGCTGAACAACCCTTTTGAGTTCTATCCTGGTGGTAGTTTTTGGTGCTGAATCAATTGCTTCATTCCCCGCGCAGTGGTGCGACAGAAGTTAAAGGAGAGAAACGGTATGATTCTCACTTCCTTTTCCCTCGCTACCTTTCAATTCTTCCCTTCGTCAACAAATTCAGAGTCCCGGTCTCAACAAATCTTGTTTGAACTCATGTTTTGTCAATAATATGAGTTGGTGAAGGCTTGATGCAGGGATAAACAGATGGGATTGTCTGGTTCTGTCACACTGGCCACAGGGGAAGAAAGAGCTCCATTCATTTTCACAAACCAACCATCGCTCAATTGCAACTCGTCAGCATGTTAAATCTGGGTTGTCTTTGTGGACAACATGATGGGCCCGTGATGAGTGAGCACAGCCATGGTCTGCCTGCGCCACTTGGATTTCGCAAGCTTCCCCAGCAGGATCTCTGCGGCGTAGACACCATGATTGAGCCACTACTGACGATTTAGATTTTGTGTAATTAAAGGATTGAGGTCTTGCACACCTGGGATTGAGGCTCTGGTAACCGGGCTTTGCTGACCCGCCGCATCCTGCTTTACGTGGCCGGATTAAATGCTCCTTGCCCGCAGACCGCAGTCGGTGAGCCATCAAGGGCAACATTGCTCTCTTGTACCAGATCCTTGCAACTTCAAGCCCCTGAAATGACCGAAGGAACACTGGTTTGACCAGGCAGCGAGGTGGCTTGGAGTCCGTGAGGGCGTAGCCTAGGTCCCGTGGTGACGCGGTTGGATTCACTTGATCGGACGCCAATGTTGACACAAAATGGACAATGGAGATGTCCGTACTTGATATCTTCGACTATATAGTTGAACCTCAGGCTTCGATGCGGTTGTTCCTCTGCCTAGCAAGCAACCTCATCGCAACTGTGAAACCCGCACTACCTCATCAGATAGCGCCTAACAACACCCTACTCTATCACCTTGACTAGTTTAAGACCCTTCAATAACAATGTCCTCCGCTGGCAGCAACCCGTCGCCAAAATGGAACGATATTCTCAAACACGGCTCAGCCTTGGGCATCATCAAGTCTGATGTCGTCTTTCCCACCACCGGCGGAGGCTCAAATACCTCGGGCGCTTCCGACTCAACATCTGGCGGTTCTTCCAGCAATACAACCAACTCGTCTGGTGGCGTAAGTCGGCACACCAAACGTCAACCTCAGATGAGATGTTGACTGTGGCTATATGAATAGCGAAGCTCGGGTGGAACAACTTGTTGATCCCAGTCGCTTGCTCTCTTTTGCTCTTGGGTTATTCTACGGAATAGTTTTCACGGGGCAGGTCGTTTAGATAGTTGGAAATGAGGCTAAATCATAGATGTTGGAATTCAGGCGACTGAACGGGGGTACATTGAACAGACCGGAGATTTCCTTAAGAGCCTGTCATTTCGGACCATAGGCTTTGTCACCGCGGACCGTAGCCCCACACAGTTTAAGCCAGATTCGGCCTCGCATCTGGCCTTAAACCTGCGCTCAGCCAATCATTGACAGCAACTCCAGCTCTCGCAACCGTCCGCTGCCAATTAAAGAGTGTCAACCTAGAACAGACAACTTGCGCGAGTACAACAACGCAACCAAGCCAAGCGAGTAAAATATCGAAACTTAAATTAGTATAGGAGATAGAGATTGTTGAGTTGAGAGGAAGCGGATACAAATTGAGAATGAGACCGAGTGTTGTTTGCAAAAAGCGTCGCTTAGACTTTGGCTCGAGGAGACATGAGGGCTACGGTCCGCGGTGACAAAGCCTACGGTCCAAAATGACAGGTTCTTCCTTAACGCTTACCTTATACCATTGCACTTTTACAATTCCACAATCTACTCTTCGTCTTCGACATCCCCAATCTCTCTATCGAGTGCAAAGCTAAGCGTGGCTCTCGAGTACCGAGGGTATGCAACCAAGCGTATGGACCTCAAGTTAACTTGAAATTTAAATCAGCCTCTTGATTTGGAACGAATGCGGCTGAGCTTGAATATCTGCAGACGTAAAGGAGCTGGCGTATTGGATGAGCTGGGTTAAATTCAACAACATGGCATCATGTAGGCGATATGATGTGATAAAGGCAAGCTTGGCAGCTATAGAACATGCCCACTCCTAGTAATGTTGTCCCTTGACTCAAAGACCATGCCATAGCCCAGAGCTGAGAGTCGAGACAGCCGACATTGACAGCTGCAACGTAGCAGAAAGGCGGATGCAATCCGAAAGGATTGTCTTAGAGGTCCTATCAGCCTGTACTTTCTTAGGATTACACGGCTTCAGATACTTGGATCTTGCGGATCCATGACCCCTCGCATGAATCGAATCGAACTGCATGCTTTGGCGCGGTTCTAAACTGAAACTGAATGTTCCAACCTCCCCAACCTCGTTTCAACCCTCCGACAGCCAGGATCCCTGTCCTTCCTCGCATTAAAGTTCCGAGCGATCAACGCGGCAGCCGTGCGCAGCAGCGTTGCCTGGAAGTCCTGGTCATGATGCTGTCATGGTGGCCACGCGGTCTAGACCTTCTGCTCTTCCCGAGCCTATTATCAAAAATGATGCAACTTATTTGGTTGATGTTTTCCTCTTCCATAGCAACCATGGGTACCGTCGGAGCTAACTGTTGACCCTTTATTGTGGTGGCATGCGGCTCCAATCTTTTCTTGATAATATATCAATATTTACTCTATCTTCGGGTTTGGGAGTTGGCCATGTTCGGTCGATAGCGGGCGCTGCGACGCCGGGAAACATGTCGACGCCCCCGGCATTTGTCGAGCCGTATCCGGGTTGGGCGCAGGAAAGCAACCGGCCGTTGATACTTTCCGTCGCCGGCACAATGATTAGTCTCGCCTTTCTCTTCGTGGTTGCTCGGATCTACTGCCGCATGATCTCTGTTGGGAAACTCCGGATCGACGATTACATCGTCATCTTCTGCATCGTGGGTGGCATCCCGAAACCAGACATCTACCCCTTGGATACTTAATAGCTGACCTTTGGCGTTTTCAGATATTGGGCATGGTGTACTTTGCACTTACGGCCATCTCAACATCGTACGGCTTCGGCAGACACATGGCGACCCTTTCACCCGACGACATCCGCCTGGCAATGAAGTACCTGATTATATCCTTTGAACCGGGAATGCTACTATTCGCCGTACCCAAGTTTGCCGTCGTCATCCTCCTCGTCAAGATCCTCCACCCAGGGCCGCGCCATCTGGTGTTCCTCTGGGTCGTCTCGGTAGTGTTTGGGATATTGCTAATTGGCAATCTCGTCGTCAACTTGGCACAATGCACGCCGGCGGCAGCGCAATGGGGTGGTGCCGAGGGGGTGTGTTGGGATCGGAGAATTGCTATCGACTACTCGATCGTCTTCGCCGCTCTCTCCGCGCTGTTTGATTTGTATCTTGCGATCTACCCGACCATCATCATGTTTCGGCTGATGCTGAATTGGAAAAAGAAGCTTGCTTTGTCCTCTGCGCTTGGCTTTGGATACTGGTGAGCATCCTTTTGGAGAACCTTTTCTGCCCGACAGTCCATGATCATACTGACTGCTTCAATCAGTGCCGGAGCCATCGGAGCCTACAAAACCTACACGCTCTCCGTCCCCCCGCTCAAGATAGTGGATTTTACATACGACGTCGACAATATTGTGCTTTGGACAAGGTAAGTCACTTCGCAGTTCCGCCCCTACCTCTTCCCAACTCATCTGACGAACTCACTCTATCAGTATCGAAGGCACCTGCGTCCTCATCGGTGCCTGCATCCCCTGTCTCTTCCCGCTCGTCAAGAAGATCTTTGGCGAGAGAGCTCTCAGCGGCAATACGCCAAGCCCACCACCACCAGGAGATTTGGTAACCTTTGGGGGCACGCCAATGGGTCAGAAACGAGCGAAGCCTCGGCTCAGCCTCTCCGAAATTGACGCCATGGACAAAGTGGAAGGAGATGACCATTGGCATGCTGTCACAATAGAAGACCCCGAGCATCATCTCGACGCCGCAGAAGAGTGGGCGGCTGATGCAGTTGCGCAGCTGGAGCTGCAGCAGAGAAGGATAGAACGAGGGCGGACGCCTACGCCATGTCAATACGTTTAATTGCTGGATAAAGAGGGATTAATATCTGAGAGGTAGATCTGGAGCGTGGGATAGAAGAAAGAAAGCCTGAAGTTACCTGTCATCTGTTTTGGCCCCTTGAACATATCAGGCCATCAACCGACCAGAACCTGTGTTCTCACCAGGTCAATTGAACGCAGCCCAGATTGGTTACAGGTTGTCTGTGAAAGTGTTTGAAGGGTGCAGTACCTAGCTCGTCATCAGTGCAAGACCGCGCTTGCTTCGAGAGATTGACAGTATAGGACACCCAGGGCAAGTGCAAGAGTCTCAGGCTTGGCGGTTTCCGATCCGTCATCGTCGTCTTCGGGTCAATGATCGTCGGCAATCCTCCCATTTCACAATTCCCTCAGGTTCGACATCCTTACCTGCGATACTGCCGCACTTTGGAAACCACACCCATCCCTGTTGCTTCCGAGAGACGTCAGTTATGAAGAATCTCCTTGTGGCGCTCTGCTTAGTCCTTAGCTGGAACACCGCCATTGCAAGAGTCCGCCTTCCCCTGTCTCGAGCTCAAAATCCAAACGATGTAAATTCTCGCGTCGCCGCTCAACAAGACATTGCCTAGAACGCAAACCCCAAAAACAACATTGTCCCTGGCCTCAAAGATGGGGATTTATTGAGCCCAAAGTTGAGGCGGACGGCAGAATCTTGGGTGTGTCTGCCCCCCCAACCTCCCTCCCTCATCCCAGGCCCTTCTCTCTGCTAACAAGACCCTGTGCCCAAACAGGACCCCGAATGCGGCCCAGAATTCGGCAAGCGCGCCTTTTACAAGACCATCAAGAGCCAGGTCGACTCCCTTCGCAAGCAGTCCGGATCCTGCCACGCCGAGGCCAATAACTGCACCAAGATTGCGTGCACGATGGACGGCGCGATCAAGTGGTGCAACGACGGCGACAGGGCCATCTCCAAGGCGTGCAGCGAGATTGCGATGGATGCTGAGAGGGTCATGTTGAAGTGTAAGCATGCGGACAAGAAGCGGAAAAAGGCGTGGACACGGGGGCAGGTGCGGGATTCGGGGAGCTCGAGGGTGGTTGTGAATAAGGGGGAGTGTTCGAAGGGCGCTGCTGGGGCTGCTTAAGATGTTGGGTTGAGGGGCACGCTGTGAGGTCATGGGAAGGCGAAATGACGAGGCACGGAATGACTGGCTGACCCTGAATCAGAAGCTGGAGCGAAGTCTTAGGGGGTGCCATCCGTACCAGGTAGCGATTCGAGCATTGCATCAGCACTGCAATCCTTCTGAGTCCGTTGTTCGAAAAGTCAGCTTGAGAGATAGGGCTACCATGTTATGAAGTCGCCGTGCTGAACGCAGATAGGGTATCTGTAAGCATCGCTGGCTTTAAGTTCAAGAGACCGTGACCACCAACACCCCTCACATCCAATACCCATCCGCCCACAACTCCTTCCGATACCCTTCCGTCAACCGCTCATCCGTGCCATACACCTCCTGCCACCCAACAAACCCCTGATCCAATACAAACACCTTCTGCTCCTTTGGCACCTGCTTTCTCTCCTCCCCGGCAGATCCCCCCTCAGCTGCCACATTCCCGTTACCCGCCGCCGCCAATACCCGCTCCCTCTCCCGTAGATACCTCAACGCCGCAGCTGGCCCGCGCTGTTGCGACAGGGCGCAGTGGAAGACGACTGTCTCCTTGTCGCGCAGCTGGCGCACCAGGGTGGGCAGCATGGCATCGAGGGTGCGCGAGGGCACATTCTGTGCGCCTTTGATGTGCCCGCCGATGTAGTCTTGAAGGTTGCGGTTAGCAATTGGGGTTTGGGATGGGGAGTGGGGTGGAAGAGAGGGTTGATTGACGGGGGCATTACCGTCGTCTCGCACGTCGATGATGGCGATGGCGGGGTCCCCTTCTGCGGCTGCTTCTTGGGCTGCGAGGAGGATCTTGGAGAGGGAGGAAGCGGAGAGGCGCTGGAGGGTGCCGATTGTGGCCATTGTGGGCGGAGAGGGGTGGTTGCTGGTTGGGGGATGTCGGTGGGGTGACGATATTGGGGAAGTACGAGCGTAATCAGGGAAGAAACTGTGTTTGCTGGTTTTCTGTATGTTTTTAGAGTGTTCGTTTTGGGTTTCTCGAAGGCTTCGTGGATGTTCTGGACCGTCTGGCCTTGGATGAAGATGCAGGTCGCAAGCGTGGGGGTTTCAACCTTGAAACACTCGAGCCAGCTGCCATCAGCTGGCGACTGGGGTCGAGACAGTGGTCCCAGCTGCAAACATTCAACTTTATCTCGACTTTCATTCTTCCAACCTTCTTCTTCCCACTTGTATTGCTGCCCAGAATCTTGCCAGCGTTTTCTTGCCGAACCGGAAGTTCCTGAAAAACCGCCTCTTACCCCTTTCCTCGCTCGGACGCGGGGTGATCGTTTTGTTTCAACACGTGGGCGCCATGCGCAAACTGAGTCATGGTTGTTGTTCGTGTTGTTGAAGATGCGGCCAGGGGCAGGGTTGTCGAGTTGGCGAGCAAACGACCTCCATATGGAAGTTGACCAAGCTTCCCAGCTTCACGGGCAGGGATCATGCATTGCGAAGCGCCGACTCATGGACCGCACATCGCACGTGAGGATGGTCTTCGTCCCAAGTCCATCGACTCCGTCAGTGCGTCGCCGATTCTCCCACGACGGCGAGGACGGCTGGTGGGCTGTCCTCTGACATACGTGGTCCACCAATGGAGGCGAATTGTATAGGGAGGCCACCTGACTTGGTGTTTTTGTTGCCAACGACCCCACGACGCCCTCCCAACCACCGGGCCGAGTGGCCCCGTGCTCTCAACGCCCAGCCAGAGAAGTCACCTGGCGCCCCATTGCTTCCAGTCTCTTGGTATTTGGATGGCGCATTGTATCTGTTGGAACGTAGGCGTTGCATCACTCAGTTCGTCTGGTCTTATTCCGAGCTACCCCTACGACAGCAAGCTTTCATGGCGACCCTTTCCTCATATTTTGGCTATCATCGGCAACATCCCGCTTCCCGCCCCTGACCGTGGGCATCTCGATGCCCGTCTCCCTCCTGGGATCTGCTCAGGCGGTGTGGCGACAAGTGTCGCCGTCAGGATAGACCACGGCGCCCAGCCCTGATCGGCACCTCGCCCCGATGTTGTCAACACGTTGCCCCGCGAACAACTGGAGAGAGATGGACCGAGCAACAGCATCAACGGCGGCATGGACGTCCAAGCCCACGTACTCCGTCATTCAGTCTGGGGATCCCGCATCCCCTGCGGCCCTCGCCACCCTGCAGCCCCGTCAGCCCATGAATATCGGGATTTTGTATGGAAGCATCAATTCGCTCCGCATGGAACTCGACTCTGCCACTTCAAGCGCGGACTCGCTCTCTAGTGAGTTGGGTTCATCTCTGACCAGCCTACAAACCGCAACTGCAAGCCTTGAAGCTTCAGCGGCCAGCGCAGTTCTGGCTGTCGAAACCTCGGCGTCCAACGCGGTTGCCGCCGTCAAGGCCTCGGCCTCGAGTGCGCTATCAGCAGCAGGGACGTCTCCTCCCCAAGCAGTAGGTCTTTGTATTACACGTAACATGACACCCCAGCTGACCAAAAGACAGGCACCACCACCTCCCGGCCGGGCAACGAGCCACAGCATCTCTCGTCCCGTCTTCGCCATAAGCATCTCTGTCTCGATCATCGCCACTGCTCTTCTCACCCTGCTCGCTGTCCATCTCTTCTATCTCCACCGTAGAATGAACATCCTCAGACGAAAACGGAAGGCCCACCAAGAGGAGACGGCTGTTAACAACGCCCTGGACCGGGCAATCGTGAGCTACATTGCCAAAGAACCCGGGGAACGGCCTGAGGATCCTAACCAACCCAAGGAGTCTCCCGCCCAGCCAGACGGCGCCGGATCCCCGGAAATCGGGCAGGCGGTCACGACCGCCGCAGGGGCGATACCCGCTGCTGTGGAGAAGGAAGCTCGGGGTAGTATCCCGTCACAGACGGAAGGTGAACAGTCGCCATCGCCACCGGCTGTGAATCGTTTGCAGCCGGAAAGAGAGCCGCCGCTACCGCCAACGCCAACGCTTCCTGTGGATCAAAGGCAGTCCCCGGAGAAGACAGAAATTTCTGTGGCAGACACCACGGCGTCGTTGAGGAGAACGACGTCATCACGCTTTACCGACAGCGCCGACTCAGAACTGATCTACGGCGGCATCCTTGCGAATCCGCTGGAAAGCGTCGGCACGGGCACTTCGACAGAGCCAGCGGAGCCGACGCCCGCGAAGCCGCCAGAGAGAAAAGACGATGTTGGGTGGCCGTTGAAAAAGGAGGGTTGGTTATGACAAGGGGTTCAAGGTTGCAAGGAAATGTTTGTTAAGGAGGGGAAAAGGCGTTGGGTGGAGGGGGCAAGCGTGAATCTTTGGATGGGATTGTAGGTTTACTGGTTTCAGGTTGGCTTCAAGGAGGATTCATTTGTCAATCTTCATGCCAATCTCCATGTCAATCTCTGTGTCAAGCTCATGTGAATATTCATTTTCCGTTGAACAGACCAGACCGTAAACCCTGAGCTATTGACTAACTCCCACCCCTCCCCTACCAGACAAATCCCTCAACTCCCTCCTCAAGCCGCGCATATTCCCCATCCAGTTCTTCCCTCTTCATACCCCTCTTAGCTCCCTCAAAGTCAATCAACACCACCCCCCACCCTCCCGCACAAAAAGATTATGCTTGTTAATATCCCCATGTTTAATCCCCAACGCATGCAGCCTGGACAGAGCTTGTTGGCAGGCTCCCAAGTCCTCAAAGGTTGCCGTCCTCGCGTCATGAATATATTCCATCACGAACCCAATGACCCTGCCCTCCTCCGTGGCGTGGCCAAGGAACCTGGGACCGATTCCGCGACCGTCGATCCACTGGTACGCTGTAGTTTCGGTCTCTAAATAGGGGATTTACCACGGAAACTCGGCGACTTTGACGAGGACTGGTTTGGCGGAGTCGGAGTGAGTGATTTTGTGGATGTTTTGGCGGAGGCGGTCGAGGCTTTTGAGCTCGAGGTGGTCGATTAGGGTTGGGTGCCAGGTGTTTTTCTTGATCTTGTAAAGAAGGGTTTTCCGGTTTGTGTGTCCTTGGAGATGTGCCCTTCGTTCCAGTCGCCTGAGGGAAAAGGGGGGAGTGAGGGGAGGAGGATGGGTGCAAATGTCCGGTCATCCTTGGGTAGGGTGCCCGGGAAGACGGTGACGTATTTGACGTGCTGTCCATCCACGAGAAAACGATATTCGCTGTCGTCCTTGTCTTCGAAGTCGACAAGTGCTGCCAGTCGTTGAACATGGCTGTTTACTATGGGGCTTGGTGTTGACATGATGGAAGGCATGGAGAGTTGAAAGTCAAAAGGCAAAACGCCCAGCTGACACCTTGAGTACAGTGATCCGGGTCAGGTTTGTTGAGTCAAATGCGGGACTGGTAGGATTGAGGGTGTGAGTTGTCTGACTTGTCTGCTGCATGTGGCAGCGTCAAGTTTGGAATTTGGATGCTCCTGATTCGGCGCGGCCAGAATCCATTTCCGGCATCACAAGCGCTTGCAGCACCACAGACGGCTCACACCAAACCAGTCTGTGTCTTTGCAGTATTCCTATGGGCTCTTTGTACACTTCCACTAGGTACCTAGGCTGAAGAATTGAGAACTTGAGAGTTCGGAAATTGGCAAATTGCCAAAAGAATACAAAAATCTGTTACAAAGATAGAAAGAAAAAAGGAGAAAAGAATGTAAAATGGAAGAAAAAGAAGGGATCCGGGACAACATCGTAAAGAGTCACTGGCAGACTCTTGGTCAAAGGAACGCGCTAGAAGCACACTTTGAGACAATTGAAGTGCCTTAGTGGCAAGGCTACGGCTGGCCCCATCAGCAACCCAATATGTAAGATGCTGCATCGAGGGTGTCCCGTGATTCGAGGAGTCACATAGGTGTAGGTTTGTGACCTGCTGCGCTAGATGTACGAATACCCCCAAGAAGGCCTTATCCTCCCGCCGCTAAGTGTTGTTGGTTATGTGCAAGGAGACCGTCTCTTGTGAACTGGTGCCTGAAATGATTCACCAGGTCGGTATTGCGCTCGCAGCGGCGGCAATGAAGGCCCCAATCAGCCATCTGCCCGGCATGGGTGAAGTAGGGCGCTGAAATGAGCGATTTAAACCGTCGAGGCTCCCTCGTTTTATAATCGGTTGGCTGGCGCTGCCCTTTCCCTCCCCGGTCTAAAAGGAGGACGGTTCGCTGATCGAAGAGCATGGTCCTGCCCTTTGATAATTTTGCGCTGAGGGTGTACCTCCCAGGCAGACTCAAGACATGCGGCAGCCCTTTGAGATCTCATCTCGAGAGACCAGTAAGCTTGTTTGCCTGCCAAGATGAGAGCGGAAAATTGTCGATGTTGCTGGTAAAACAGGAATAGCAAACACGACTGCAGGTGATGAGGTAAAGGTAGCCGCCGAACCGGTCGCAGCTCAGACACTTGGTGGTGAGAAGTGTGTTGAAAAGCACGCGGCATGCAAAGAAATTTCCGTCCAGACTGACAATAGCGCGTAGGACGTTGGGGCAATACTTCAAAATCATCCGATACTGGTGAAGCGAATCGACGAGCTCCATGGCACGATGGTTCACACGCCTGAAGCTTGTCAATGTCGGCACATCCAGTCAAAGAAGAATTTCCCTAATAAGCTCCAGTGGAAGGAGATTCAAGGCCCCGACCAGCGGACGCGCAGAATATTGCGAGTGTCGCGTGTCGCCCATTGTCGAGCGGGCACCGTGTTTCGAGGTGTGCGTCATCCAAGGTGTGATCGTCAATTCGGAGTTGGCAGCCTGTGTACTCCATGCTTGCTGGGATCAGTCTATTCGCTCTGCGTCCATTGCACCGAGGGCGTGTTGAGCAGAACGATGCTGATGGAAATGGTGATGCATGGGACCGGATGAATGTCGTTGCTTTCTATCACGTGCTTTGCCCTCCAACCCCCCGACCTGCCAAGACCCTTCTTGCAAAGTGGAGCCACGAAGCTGTCCTGCAAGGAGCTTGGGATCAGGCCAGCTGATGACGACAACGGTGTGACGATTGCACCTGAACAAGCTTAGGAAGCTCTCTGTGAACGGGAGAAAACTATCAAGTTTCGGCCCGTTCTTAACTTGCCCGAGAACCTTACTGTTTATCCATACTTGACCATTTTGCTCAATTATTCTCAGCTTTCAAGCCTCCTCTGCAGCACCTTTGTCGAGGACAAGACCCGAACCAGCCACTGTCTGACCGCTAAACAAGCGACGTCACACCCCTGCAGCTTCCTTCCAGTGGCAGTGACGCACCGACATCTGGCCAAAATTCCCGGGGTCAAACACCAAGCACCACCTTTTTCCATCTCCACCAAACCAGCCACATCGCCGAGCTCCCACCATCTGACGGTCGAGCACGAAACATCCGCCCCGGCGCACTCCAGGACCACATTGACCACTCCACAACAGTCGCTTTTCTCACCTCAATTTTTACACAATGGCTCCGCCTCCGCCGCCTTCGGCTGATGTGCCTCTGGCCGAGAGGCTGCAGCGGGTCGCAACCACCTTGCAGTGTACGTGTGCATTGGCAGTCCCCGCGACGGTTATCCCACCGCCGATACAACGAGCGCATGGCTGACATTGTTTACTACAGTTGCTTGGTTCAGTGGGTACGTCGACGCCCATATACAGGTGCAGCGCGTGCTGGTGACCGGCCGGAAATATCGCCAGGAGGCGGCACTTGACCCTCCTCAGAGTCTTAGCTGACATCTCCTGTAGCCATGCCGCTCTTCTCTTTTGCATCGTCAGATACGCCTTCTCGTGGATGCGCATGAACTACTATGGGGGCTTCGCCGTCTTCTGCTACCGCACCGCCTTCATCTCGGCTGCCGCGACGTATGGAATCGTCGTCTATAAGACCTGGCGCGCTCGCCAGAAGACTCCTGCCAAGCAGCCCGGTGGCGCCATGAGCTACCTTTCCGATGAGAACGTCCAGTACCTCCGTATGCCCCCCGCCCTGGTCTCGTCGAGAGGTTTTGCTGACGTCCTGCCCCTCAGTCATGGCTCTGGTCTGGCTCTTCATGCCCCAGTACCCCCTCGCTCTCCTGCCCTACGGCATCTACTCAGTCTTCCACGTCGCCTCTTACGTCCGCCAGACCCTGATTCCCACCTTCATCCCTGGACAGAAGATCACCCCAGCAGCCGGCTCCCCGGCCAACTCCAAGCCGCAGTACACTCAGCACCCGGCCGCCGACGCCATTGGCAACTTTGTCAAGCGGTACTACGACTCGTCCATGTCGATTGTCTCGAGCCTTGAGATTGCCCTGTGGATTCGTCTGCTGCTTGCCGCCATCTTCTTCCAGCGCCGCTCGTGGATCCTCTTCGCCCTTTACACCGCCTTCCTGCGCGCCCGCTTCGCCCAGAGCAGCCATGTCAAGAACTCGTTTGCCATGCTCGAGGCCCGCATTGATAACCTCATTGGCGCTCAGGGCACGCCCCCTGTAGCTCGCCAGGTCTGGGACGGCGTCAAGGGTGCTGCCAGGCAGTTCCATGCCGCGACTGATCTGAGCAAGTACGTCAACGGCGCGGCCGCGCCCAAGAAGACGAACTAAGTTCGCGAGTTCCCGAGCGGACATCGACTTTGCAAGAAGCTTTCCGCGTGATGCGGCCGTAAGCGTTTCACCCAGCTCAGCGATGCGAACTCGACCCATGAGACGCGCTGGCTATCTCTGCCAGAAAGAACGACGAGCGGACAATCAGGGAGTGGGTGTGGAAGATAGACAGGGGATGAGAGTGGAGAGGGAAACAAGACATTGTTAGACGGCGGATGGTAGTGACGGTGAATCTAGGCTGAGGTCGGATTTGCTGTCTCTGGCCACTGGCTTTCCTGGTGATTTCTTGTCAATTTTTTGGGAGTTGAGGTAATCCGAGATGGAGGGGATGGATTTCCTGGTATCGGTCTTACTAGCAGTGTATCTCAATGTTTAAGCTGTATCATTGATAACGATCCGTGATGATGCATGAGGTCCTCACGACGATCGCCTGCAGCCATCTGGGTGCTGCCGATCCTCGATCACTCAAGACACGGGAACACGCGACTGCCGAGGGCAGGTCAGTCAACCCACCCAGCTTGCCGCCAAGCCAAGCATGACCCCCACACCCCTGCAGCGATGACGTCGCGCTCTGAACCCTGAGCTGCGCGACATCAGGAACACTCGACAGGATCTTTCTCGAGACTTGACGCGATTCCAAAACATTGCCCATCCGATCTCATTTCAGCATTCTCAACCGTTTTATCCAAAAGCCGACCATCACACGAATCACCAGCACCCAAGAACCCAGGAATGGTCTCCCTCCTCCGCCAAATCGTCGCCGGCCCCCGCGCCAAACACCAAGAAACGGGCCTCGACCTCTGCTATGTGACCTCCGACATAATCGCGACGTTCGTCCCCCCTTCCCAGCCCCCTTCATGCAACCCTTATCCCAATTCCACCCCCTCGGCCTTCACTCTCCCACCCACCACTAACCCCCTCCCCCAAAAAACAGATCCGGCCCCTCCCAAACCTACCCCCAACGCGCCTACCGCAACCCCCTCGACCGGCTGGTAAAATACCTTGACACAAAACACGGCGATGGTTGGGCAATATGGGAGTTTCGGGCAGAAGGCACGGGTTACCCGGACGAGGCGGTGCATGGCAGGATATCGCATTACCCGTGGCCCGACCATCATCCCCCGCCTTTTGCGGTGGTGCCGGTTGTAGTTGCGGGGATGAGGAGGTGGTTGGGGGGTGGGGAGATTTTTACAAAGGGGAGGGAGGGGGTGGAGGAGCGTGGGGTGAAGAAGGATGGGGTAAATGGGCCTGATGGTGGGGAGGGAGCGGTTGAGAGTACTGTTAAGAGGGAGGATGAGGGCGACAAGGGGAATGGGCGCGTCGTTGTCGTTCACTGCAAGGCGGGCAAAGGCCGCTCCGGCACCATGGCCTGCAGCTACCTGATTGCCGAGTGCGGGTGGAGTGCCGAGGACGCGCTGGCGCGGTTCACGGAGCGCAGGATGAGGCCTGGGTTTGGCTCCGGCGTGTCGATTCCCAGCCAGCTGCGGTGGGTGAGCTACGTGGACCGGTGGACGAAGGGCGGGAAGAAGTACGTTGATCGGCCGGTGGAGATTGTCGAGATACATGTCTGGGGATTGAGGCATGGTGTTAAGGTCTCCGTGGACGGGTTTGTGGACGAGGGGAAGAAGATTAAGGTCTTCCATACGTTTAAGGGAGAGGAGAGGATTGTGGTTGAGGGGGGTGCGCCGGGTGGTGGGGGGGTGGTGGATTTCGTGCAGGATATAACTGGGTATGGATTGAAGGCGGCTGTAAATGATAAAGGAGAGGTGGCGGAGGATGCGGATTACGAGGGGATCAAGGATGGGGCCGACAAAAACGATGGCGACAATGGGAAAGAGCGGTCTCTTTTGAGAAGCTCGTCCATGAAGCTCAAGGCGGCTAAGACGCCGGGCTTGATGAGGAAGCTGTCAAATAGGAAAGCAGGGTCATCACGGAGCCTCCAGGGCCTGGCAAAAGACGGCCCCAGGAGCAAGACCATCGCTGTCCCAGAACCGTCAGCATCCTCAAGCAACGCTTCTCTCGCAGGAACAGACGATTCCCGCGCCCAGTCGACGACCAGCCTGCAAAACAGCTTCTCCTTCGCCGATCCCTCCGAGCCAGGTGGACAAGCCGTCATCTTCAGGCCGAGCAGCCCTATCCGGATTCCGAACAGCGACGTCAACATCTCGCTCGAGAGAAGGAACCGCGCCCCCGCCAGCCTGGGCCTGACCATGGTCACAGCCGTCGCGCACGTCTGGTTCAATATCTTCTTCGAAGGCAATGGGCCTGAGCAGTGCGGAAAGGCGGACGAGAGCGGCGTGTTCGAGATCGACTGGGACAAGATGGACGGCATCAAAGGCTCCAGCCAGAGGGGCACTCGGGCCTTGGACAGGCTGTCTGTCGTCTGGCGCGTCGCGGGGTCTGGTGCGGCCGGTACGGCGGAGGATAAGGCTGCTGCTTCGGGGGTCGTTATCAACGAACCCGGCGAGGGGAGCCCGGTACCTCAGATGCGGCCAGCAGACTGGAAGGGGGGAGATGTTGAGGACCCAGCTGCTAGGCGCCTTGGCCTACGAGTTGAGACTCCAGAGAGCCAGACGGTGAGCAAGGCTAGTAGTGTCAGAAGTGAGGAGATTGCGGAAGGGAGTGGTGAAGGGAAAGGAGATGACGACACAGCCTCACTTGAGGGAGTCAAGGTTAGCGGCCCGACTGGAGAGGAGGTGCTAGATGAGGCGCCAGGTGCTGGAGTCAAATAAGGCAAAAGGGTTAGATGGTCTGGCCGATGTGGAGGAGGCTTATAGCGAGGTGGTTAAGCGTTGCAAATACACCCATATTCTAGAGTCCTGGAACAGTAAGCAGTGACCAACAACGGCGCAGTGATTTGCTGGTTGCCTGGCCAAGACTCTAATTAGGCCTCCAAGATTCTCCGGCAGTAGCCGTTTGTGGATCTTCCTCCATCACGTCCCGAGCAATTGCCGTGAACGGGCAGACGGGGCAGAGACAAAAAGTACCGAGAGTCCGGGTCCACGCTGCAAGGCCAGGTGCACATGCGGAGACAGACAGACGCAAGAAGTTCTTGCCATGTTCCGGAAGGCTGAAATGTGCATTGACCATATCACACAGGCACCTCAGCCTGAGATATTCGATTCCTCAATGGAGCTTCTGGCGGGGAAGACGATCGGGCTTGCATCGTCACCCGTTGTGTGGCGAGACATTTTTATATTTTTTGACGCTTGCTGGAGCAGTGTGAGCGAAAAAAAGGATCAAGTTCACGTGTGGTTTCCAGCCCGGTGACGCCCGCCCATGTCAGGCCTGTTATCGATAAGCTCACCACCGGGATCTTTGACTCGGCTAGCGGATACACCGACAAGGTACCTGGGGAAGCGCGGCCTGGACCCATCCCCACTTGATTTCTTTCAACTTTTTCTGCCGCTATGGGGATGTAGCTGTTTCCGATTGCCGCCAGTGCGTTCTGCAACTGATAATTGATCCCCCCCCTTCGTCCCTCCTCCTCCAACATCGTTCTTGGTCCGGCCAGCACCGCGGACATCACCAGCACCTCCCTCACCCTGTACGTGCCGCTCCCCTTGTCGCTGCCCCGCAGTCGAGTGCCCCGCTAACAGCTGCATGCGCGAAAGACAAGAAAACTTGGTGGTCCTGTCGTCCGACGGCCGCCCCCGACCTCTTTCTTCACCATGTCTGCCGAAATGGCTAACGAGATCAAACTGATCAGTGGCCGGAGCCACCCCGACCTGAGCGAGAAGATCGCCAAGCGGTACGAGCAGCCTCCCTGTTGTCCTCCAGCAGCCGACACCGATGCTGTGATGCCGCAAACGATTCCGGGACCCGCCGAGCAATACCTTGCTGACACCCGTTCACAACAGGCTCGGCATTGAGGTCGCCCGGACTGTCTCCCTCAACTACTCCAACCAGGAGACCTCCTTCACCGTCGGCGAGTCGGTCCGTGACGAGGATGTCTTCATCGTTCAGTCTACCGCTACTGGCGATGTCAACGAGGGCCTCATGGAGCTCCTGATCATGATCTCGGCGTGTCGTACTGCGAGGTAGGCAGACTGAGCCCAGTAGACTTCACCCATGGTTACTGACTTTGTCGCTATAGTGCCAGACGGATCACGGCTGTCATGTAAGCTGCCCCGATAACCCAGACGACACCAGCCTCCGCTCCTACCATCGAACTATCGTCGCTCACCGAACCCGACACTAACTTTGGCAGCCCCAACTTTCCCTATGCTCGACAGGACAAGAAGGACAAGGTGGGACAGAAACACTCCGGTTTAAAACAGGAAATGCTGACTGGGCTGTAGTCTCGGGCTCCCATCAGTGCCAGGCTGGTCGCGAACATGCTCCAAACTGCAGGTGCCAATCGTACGGTGGTCCCTCAAGCCTCAGCTGTTGTGCGCTGTGCTGACCCACCTCGCAGATATTGTGACTGTGGACCTCCATGCTTCTCAGGTGAGTTAAACAAATTCGACTTTTGTACATACAAGGATGCTAATTCTGGTTGTAGATCCAAGGTACGACACATCCGAAACCTAACCTCTACTCAACTGGGCAACCCCACGGGTTGTACAAGATGATCTTTACTGACCGATGACACTTCTCTTCAGGCTTCTTCAGCGTTCCTGGTATGACCACCACGCTTCCCTGAGACAAGCCAGCGCTAACTCTTGGCAGTGGACAACCTGTATGCCGAGCCCTCGTTCCTGAGGTACATCCGCGAGAACTTTAAGCCCGAGGACTGCGTCATTGTCTCTCCCGATGCTGGTGGCGCCAAGCGGTTAGCAACTCTGCCCCAGAACGAGGTTCCCATTCGCTAACAACGCTGAAAGTGCGACATCCATTGCCGATCACCTCAACACTGCGTTCGCCCTGATCCACAAGGAGCGCCCCAGGCCCAATGTTGTCGGTCGCATGGTCAGTAGTGCACAAAATCGCAGTAGATGCGCCTCAGCTGACAGGAGCTCCTAGGTTCTCGTCGGTAATGTCGAGGAGAAGGTCGCTATCCTTGTTGGTATGTTCCTCCTCTCCTTTTTGTTCACCGCCACAAGTCATTTATTAACTAGCGGCTAGACGACATGGCGGATACTTGCGGCACCCTGGTCAAGGCGGCCCAGGTGCTCAAGGATAATGGCGCGAAGTCTGTCCTTGCCCTCGTTACCCACGGCATTCTGTCTGGCAATGCCATCGAGACCCTGAACGGCAGCGTTCTCTCGGCCCTCGTGGTCACGAACACTGTCCCTCTCGGTGACAAGGTTCAGCGGGTAAGTCTCTTCCCACCATTTGTGAAATCCTTTGAGCAGCGGCTGACTTTACCCAGTGCCCCAAGCTGCGTGTTATTGACATCAGCCCTACCATTGCTGAGGCCATCCGCCGCACCCACAACGGTAACCACTCATTCCCTCCACATGCTCTGCCAAACCACCTGATACTGACCTCAACACAGGCGAGTCTGTCTCGTATCTCTTCAACCACGCCCCGGTCTAAATCACGGATTGGAGATGGTGGCAATCCTTGGGTTTTCCGACCAAGGCTTTTCATGATTCGTAATATATGACACGGAAGCAGTAGACGAAAGCAGAATACCTGCATTGGGGATAACAGGACGTGTTTGGTGCGGCCGAGTCCGGGGGACTTGGCCCTGGAGTAGCGCTGCTTTTTACAGGGACGGACGGACCGGGAGTTTAGTGATTGCAAAAATTCAAATGTTGTTTGGTTTCTCCCATGCTTCCAGCCCGTCTCTTCTGCAACTGACCTTCTACTGCTTTTCTAAGCAAGAAGACTGACTGACTTCCAGCAAGAAAGCAGCCATACAAATCTCCGGAACCCAAAACTCGAAATGCCCCGGTCAGCGGTGTCTGGAACAAACTATAAGTGACACTGGTTCCCCACGTCCTTCAGTTGATCCCAAGTCCTGGTCCGTGGACAACACAATGGGGGGTAAATAAAGAAAAAGAAGGAAAGAAAAGAACCAGGTAGTTCCCAACTTCTCATGGGAACCCCTGGGTCTGAACCCTAGGTTTCCCTGACATTCCGTAATGGGTAGTATCTTCTCTCAATTGTCAACTCATCGCCAGTATGGACATATTAAGCAAGATGACCCATCTCGTCCAATGCCCGGCGAACCTCAACATCAAGAGTACAATTGTGTGTTTGCCGGTGCCCCCCGGGCCGTAGGCACCGTGCGTCTGACCATGGTCGTCCCCGGAACAGGTTTATAATACGGTTGCGAGTTGGCCGGGCTGGTCCAGGTCGGCCGGCAGTAGTCGTTGCAGTAGTGCTCGTAGAAAAAGGTGCTGATGCCGTCCGGGCCGAGGTCGGTGACGCCGTACTCTCGATTGCGCGAAAGTATAACCGGGTCCGACAGCACAATCTCCTGCTGGTAGACGCCGCCCTGCAGGTCGCACAACACGTAGTTGCCGCCCGTGATGTGGTAGCTGAAGTGGCTCAGGGCCTGCATCACCTGCGACCAGGCCGCGTGGTCGTCGCACCAGCCTGTGTTGCTGTTGAATTTCTGGTAGTTTTGGATGAAGGGCTCAACGAGGAGCAGCTGGCCGGCCCAGGGACCCAACATGCACACGCAAACCTGCGGGATGTTGACTCTGACTTGTTTGTCCACGATGTCCAGCTGGTTGAAGCGGTTGACGATTTCCAGAGCCTTGTCCACTGCCTTGATGTCGAGAGTGAAGTAGTCCTGGGAGAAGACGGCACCAGACTTGAACCATTTGGCCACGTTGGCCTGGCCCTGACGCTCACCAAAGGTGTATACTCCCTTGGCAACGAAGCGAAACGCGCCTTCGGCAAAGGGGTTGGCAAGGTCCCACTGGGAAAAGAGCCCTGCGTATGGGGTATTATCGGGTATCAGGTTATAACGTCCGCTATCCGGTGGTCTGGCGGCGGGGTTATCGAGATAGTGGCCATGGACGCAAGAAACGCATCTCGAACCCCCCTGGCCTTTGGACCACTGGTTTGCCGAATAGGATGTCTGTGGGAGGTTTCGACCACACTGTGCGCAGCTGCGGCTCATAGTGAACGCTGGTCGTTTGTGGAGATACTGGGTGCTTCGGGCAGGTTGTTGGGGAGGTTTGGTAGGTCTTGAGCTTGAGCACGACGTGGTGGGTTGCTTGTAACTTGTATTGAAGATCTCGAAGTAGCAGCGACAGCCCGGATTTCAAATGTCTAAAGACTGCTTGGGAGTCGAAGCCCTGCTGCCGACTCCTGCACGCGCCGGCCTCTGCGCGGGCCTGGAGAGGCGCATGCAGCACAACCAGTCAACCAACAGGGAAGAACAACGAGGCAACCTGGAAAGCTGCCTCAGCAGCTGCGCCTTTATGTGTCTGCAAGCCATTGCCAAGCCGGTTATTACTGGTCAGGTTGCCGCCTCTTGATAATAGTACTTGTTCCGTCTTCAGAACTACCAACCAACCAGGAATAAGACCTTGCCAAACTTGAAACTGGAGCGTTGACAAATCAGACAAAGTCAAGATACCCATTGGATATAGTCAACGGCTGAAAGACAATTCATTCGCGCTTTTTATCCAGGGCTTGCCCGATGTAATGCGCGCTTAGTAATTCATGGCTTTCAGACGCCGAAACGTTCGTCGTTTCATGCTAGTCTCCCACCCCTTACAGCCAATACAGCCACTCCCTCTTCACAAACTTAACCCCCTCCTTCACCCAGTCATCCTCCAGCGTACTCAACCCATCGAACCCATGATCCCCCGGCCTCGGCGTATACTTCACCACCGCCCTTGGCCTCTTCCTCCTAATCATCTCCACCATCTCATCCACATCGCCCTGCACCACCCACATCGGCGGCGGCACCTCCTCCGCCTGTTCCAACGCATACCTCAACGTCAACCTCCCCTCCCCATCCTCCCCAAACACCTCCCTCGCCCTCCCCGCCCCCAACGCCGCCAGCAACAACCCCCCCAGCTCACCATCCCCCTTTTCCGGCTTGGGGTTAAACCCCCCAAATCCGTAAATAACCCCGGATACAACCCCACCACCGCCCTCAGTCTCGCGACCCTATTAAACTGCAGCGCGGACTACACCGCCAGGAACCCGCCGGCGCTCTCAGCCACGAGCGCGACACGGTCCATGTCGGGGGCGAGGTGCGACCAGTGGGCGGCGAGGATGGTGGATAGGGGGTGGGAGGCGCTGCGTAGCCAGGCCCAGAAGTCGGCTATGTCAGAGAGGATTGTGTGGGGGTGTGGTGGGCGAGGAAGCGGACCCTGGGCGGGGGGGGGGGACATACCAGTCGGTGAGGAAGAAGGGTTTGGGGTTGGTGCCTGCGGCAAGGCCGCCACCGTGGATGTGGACGAGGACGGGGACTACGGTGAGGGATTCGGGGATTTGGCGATGAGCGTCCCGGGGACGAGAATGGCGGTTTCAATGGGCGTGTTGTTGACTGTCTTGTAGACGACGTCGATGCGCTCAAACCTAGCTTGCAGGTCGGCCGCCACTTGCGGGCCTCTCTCGGGGGAAAAGAGCATGTTACGGTTCAGGAGTTGGGTGCTGTGTACTGGGGATGCTGATCGAAGCTGTGTAGGTCTGTGAAAAAAGAGCTCAAACTCCACGATACGGTTGAGGGGGGTTGATATACGGCTTCGTGATCTGATAGCGAATATCACGCAACAAAGATCGTGTGGAGAATAAAGCTTCCTTCTGATCCTTCGAAGCAGATACGTCAGCCAGTAAATTCCTGAATGTTCGGTTGTGCCCGGTATCCGATTTCATGCCTCATGTTGTGGAGACCGGAATCGAAGCGAATGCGGTCTAATTCATCAACGTAACATCCATCCTGTCAAAATTACGTGCTCACATTATTCATCATTCAAGCGCTCCAGCCACCTTTAATTTTCAACACCCGACCGAATTGGCCGCTGCGAGAAAGAGGTTGGTTCTGGCAAGTTCTCGGAGCTGATTTGCGCCGGCTTGCGTGACAGTGTATCGTTCAAGGTTGTCCTCATCTCCAGGGGGGGTTTATGCAAAAGAACTAAATGTCAATACTGGATAGCAGGATAAAGATTGGAGTGATCATGATGATTCAGGAGATGGGGAGACATCGGGTTGTAACGGCCTCATTGAGATTGATTTACTGGGAAGACGGATCGTGGACGATTCAACACCGTGGGATGAGCCGTGGAAGAATTCGGAAGCGTATCAAGAACGGTTCGTGAAGACCCAGAAAGGTAGAGAAAAGTAGCCAGTTGGGTTTGTTGCCACGTTTGGGGGCATAATTTGATCTATGTCAGATAGTAATGATGGTTGGGCCCAGTTTCTCTGTGTAAGGTCCTACTCTGTATCAATGTCCAAACTCCAACTCACTGTTACCTGATCGTCGGGGGTGTAGATTGAGTCGAGGATGTCGAATCCGGCGGAGGCCCGCACGTTGTGTGGACCTGACTGTAGCTGATTTCTTCGTAGGTCCCCGAGATGGGCGAGCGAACGGACCGGCCGCCGATGGTCGTAGTGAGGATGCCAATCCAGCCGGTGGAGACGCGGCCTTCCATGGTAATGGCCGTGCAGCGGACACTAGGGTTATTCTGATTGATGTCGACAGAAGCGCTCCAGGTGAGGAGTTGGGTCTTGGTCTCGGAGCGGTCGCGTGAAATTTGCGAGGCGCCGCTCCAGGTGGCGGAGCCTCCCCACTTTGCAATGCCGGAGCCGTCAAACGCAACAGAGGCCCCGATGGCGAGCTGATTCGAGTTCTGAAGGTTGAAGGACGACGACGTCTCTCGCGTTTGGCTTCCAGAGAAAGTGTAGGTCCAGTCCTTCCCTTCCCAAGCAGCAAACCCCTCTGCGAGGGTGATAGGTCGGAGATTGTTTGGTCCAGGCATCGCGTCAAAGACGATATTTTCAATCCTGGCGCGAGACACGGACTTGAGAAAGATGGGGGCGAGCTGGTTGAGGCCGGCACCAGCACGGCCTTGGAAACCGACCAAAACACCGGAACCGACAGCGACGGCATGGCTGGTAAGAGCACGAGTGTCGGCGACGCCATAACCCCAGGAGCTCTTTTCGGTAACAACATCGATGCGGGCGAGTTGAGCGCGAGTGCTATTGCGAATCGGATTGCGACGAGTGGTCCCTGTTGAAGAAGGTCGTTATTAGTGTAGAACATCCAGCGGTGTGGGGTGTGTTGCTTGCAGATGCTCATCTTGATAACCGTCTCTCCCTCATCGAGAGTCATTTCGTCGTACTGACTTTGGGAGGTGCCAGCAGACTGCGAAGTGCCATCGCTAAAGCCGAGGGAGATACCGCGGAGAAAACCCCCCTTTTCGCCAGTACGCCATAGGCGAATCTTGGAGACTGTCGCGCTCTCTTCGGCGAGGAGGGTGAAGGGGGTACCGGCGGCGGAGGAACCAATGAGCGCTGAGCGGACGCAGACTGAAGCATTCCAGGGTTCGGCGAATGTAAGAAGCGCAAGATAGACGGCAACAGCCGCGGACAGGAGGAAGATCTTGGTCGAGTGCATGGCATAATTGGCATTGGGGGCTGTTCAAAGTTGTTGATCGTTGAAATTTTGCAAAAGCTGGCGAGGATTGGGAAGGAGAAAAAACGCGGAAGGCTCAACAGTTGTCACCGCCATACGAGACTGGAATTCGTCAAGACTGAAGCAAGGTGCGACTTACACCAAGGGGCGAGGGTGTTGACAAACTTCCTAATCCGGCCTAGCTCAAGATCAGCAGTGCCAAGAGCCGCGTTGAGAATTGATTCTTGGCAACCGCGCTTTCCTCTGGGCAACCTCAACGCGTTGTCCAACGTCACCTTCGTGCCTGCACGACAGCAAGGGAACAATTTTCCCACGGCCACTAAGAACCAATCGGGAAAACCAGGGCGATAAAACACTGGGGGCGAAGAACAACAAGTCGCTCGATTGGCAGATTATCCCAGAGACCCGCCCTGTTGATACACCTTTCACTGAATTGCGATCCGCGGACAGAAATCAGAATCGGTCGATTTTGGTGCTGTGCTCTACCTTACCATTCCCCGAGGAGCCCAGGTTCAAGTCGATTGGGTTTACGGGAAGCAGTTTATGCTTTTGATTTCACCGCTTTGTGGGCCAGCTTTCCCCTTCAGCTATCAACATCAAAGTCTCAAACTTCTGATGATTAGTTGATTAACTACTCCTCCGGGTCCAAAACCCGAGTCCAAACAACCTCCAGGTTGCCCTTTTGAGTTTCTCTCGCCAACTCATTTACTGTCACTGGGGCTGTCATGTTGCGACCCCCATGCTCTCTGTCGTGCTTCCCCAGCTGGCCAAGCGGCCCAAGCCTCACCACGCGAGCATTACACCACGCGAAGTCCATGGACAACTCGGAATTCGTCCGGCACTCTGTCGTACGACAGTTGCAACCCAGACTCCTGCAGCTCCCGCACCCGCCATGCTGTCCATGCTAGCGGGATGCGAACGCCGCCCATTTCCCACTCTACCTTCCCTCCTTCCCCGCCCTCCATCATCAGGCACCGAATGAGCACCTATCGGCACAGTCTACGCTTGCTCGGCACGCACCGGGCACCTCCCTCGCTGCCCAACAACAGACGAACAGCGGCGTCTTTTAAAGTTAACTTACGGCCAACTTGAACCTGACCTGTCCAGGCGGGCCAGCATGTCAGGCCCATATCCCCAACCACCATACCCACCATTGATACCTCGACACACATTGACGTCGGAAGAAGGGTGCATCTACGTAACTGCTGACCGGAAATACTACCATCGCGGCAACGCCTTTATTAAGCGTTGCCTCCGCGCTCGCGAGTTCCAACCAGGGCCCCGGGGGATCTGGATCCCCCGGCTGCGGAAAGAGCCCCTGAAGAACGAAGCCGACACGCTGCGCTTCATCCGCCGGTACACTGACATCCCCGTCCCCATGGTGTTCTGCGACTTTGAAGACGACGATGCCTACTATGTCATTACCGAGTTCGTCGAAGGCGTAAGCATGGCCGACCTGCCAGACCACCAAAAAGCCCTGGTGATGATCGAGCTCGAAGGGCATCTGGCGAAGTTGAAGGGGCTTAGATCCCAACGCCTGGGTGGACCTACGGGCATTGTGGTACCGCCATACCGCGTGCTTAGTGAGATAGACGCTGTGGACTGGTTGGCGATGCTGCGCCAGGCAGAGCAAGCCGAGTATGTGTTCTGCCATAATGACTGTGAGTAGTATTTTCTGCTGTTCTTTTACCCCTTTTTGGTTATCCAGGGGCTATTTTTTTTTCGAGACAGGTTCTTTGCTCCCGGACCCTCCTGAACCACCCCGATCCAAAATGAAGTAACTGAAACTGTTCGTAGGCTCGCAGCACAACATCATTGTGAACCCGAACACGTTGAAGATTGCCGCCATTGTCGACTGGGAGTATGCTGGCTTCTACCCCGCGTACTTTGAGTTTCCCTTCTACAAGCGTGACGGCCAGTCCGTGGCGCTCGACGATGAAGTAGATGATACCGAGGTCTTATTACAGTTCCTGCATTCGCAGGTAATTTGGGAGGTAAGCGGCCCAGATGTTTGCTCGAGCAACTAGTACCCAACCAGCATGTACTCTTACTGATACACACCAGCCCCAAGCTCAGAGGCAGCCTCGTTCCTCCGGGTGATCCCACGACGTCCCCTCTCAGGTCATCTTGCCAAGTTCACTGCGAGCGAACAAATATTCGGAAAACTGGCATGTCTGTACCTTTTGTAATATCTTAGAGGGAGCACATGGTAGTTAGTTAATAGAGCAACAAGACCAAACTCAACACTGCTTATGATACTGGCGCACAGTTTTAACACGGCTCAGACATTTGAGGACAGTGGAACCTGGCTAACCGCCTGTCACAGCCAAAGCTGTAGCACTCAAAAGGCGGATTTCGGAGAAATAGAATCTTATTGCCATACTACCCCCCAAATCACTTCATAATACTAAGCTACTGCAGAATTCTTAACCTTGGGACATAGAAGATACATTGGACATTTTGATGACAGTTGGCCACTTGTTTGTTCTCACTCTTTGTCGCTTTCCGAGTAGAACACCAGATGTTGTCTTGGAACAACTCACGCCGGCTTAAAAGGACAGAATAGCCCCAGCCTCACGGGGAACCCTTGCCGCCACGGCACCAGATCCAAGAAGGTTGTACGAGTACCCAACAGAGCTGGGAGACATGTTACCAGCGGGTGCATCATTCAAACCCCCACCGAGGTCATTGTCAATGGAGGTAACATATCTAGTTTCAAAGTCAGCTTATTCGCCCTCCCTGGCAGAGTAAAGTCTCTGACTCACCCAACCTGCTTCGAATCCCGGCTGGTAATTGCAACAGGCACGTTCTTGAACGCATTGCTCTGCGCAAGCACCTGCGCGCCCATTCGAGAGTTGATGGCGGTGATACTCATGCTGCTTTTTGTTAGTCCCTTCCATAATTTTGAAAATGCTGGCACACAGATCTTACTTCTCGTAGTAGGAGTTGTAGACATGGCCAGTGCCAAATCGAAACAAGGGGCCACGCGAGCCGCAATTCTTCCAGTAGTTGTTCGCGTACGTGACATGCAGCTTGCCCTTGTCATCTCCCGCGTTGCTGTCGCTGTGTCCGACTAGGGACGCCTTCCAGTGATCATGGAAATACGTGCTAATGTGGTGTCAGTGTCTGTAACGCAGTTCAGGGGAAGTGGGTCTCAGGGGTAATGAGTGCTTACTGAGAGATGGTGATAAAATCAGAGCCATGAGATGTATCGACAAGTCCGTCGTAGAAGTCCTTGTCAGCAACGAGAGCGGAGTGGAAGTTGCAATGGTCGACCCAGACGTTGGTGCTTTCCTGGAGGTTTGTCAGTTGAGATACTCCTGACTTCAAGTCCAAATGCTGAACTGTTGTCATACCTCGATCTTCAAGGCATCTCCGTTGTCAGCCTCGACAAACGAAGAGATAATGTTCCGCACAATCAGATTGCTCTGGCGGCGGAAGTGCAGGCCAATTCCCTTGAAACCTGAAGAAAAGTCAGTTCGAGTTCATCTAGACGTCACTCAGAAATGCAACTCACCAGAGCCAGGCAAGCCAATAATGGACCTGTTGCTTCCAACCCGGACCTTAGCGTTGCCCTCAATAACTCCTTTGACAACGACAATAGCCGGCGCGCTGTTCTTCTCATTGACGGCGGCCGTGAACTGAGCAAGGGTTGAGACAGTGGTCACAGTGCCACCAGCACCTCCCTTCGTCCTGGCATTAAAGTTTTATTAGCAATATTGTCTCGCCTTGGGTAGTTGTTTCACTCACCCCCCGTTCAGGGAAGCATATCCTAGATTGGCCGCATCCGAGATGCTAGCTCTCTTCACCAGGTGAGGGCTTCCAGACTCGGGTTGAGTAGGAGTCGGGGTGGCGGTGGTCAGGGCCAAGAGAGAAGCAAAAGCGAGTAACTTCATTGTGAGGCCGCAAGGTCGGATTAGTCAGGGGTTGTTGGAGATGTATTGACAGACGAGTGAGGAACAAAAAGGGAACTGGTCTGCTCGGGCGTTCATCGCTCTGTCTTTATAGCTTGGTTCTCCCCATATTATCAGCACTTCAATCCATGCTCAGCTTTTAAAGAGAATTATATTAAGTTCCGCGATGGTGGAATCGACGATTTGTTTCGTTCCGGCGGAGAAATCCCGAGTGGTATTCGGCCACCACCTTCCGCCTCCTTTGAAGAACCGGGATGTAAATCAAAGTCTTTACAGTACTACTAAGTGGTACCTAGTTCGAAGATGGCCCACTCACCTCCCATTGTCATTCCCGGTGTATCAGACGATGTGACATGCCAAGCCATGTTCGATGTTTCATGCACCTCCCCACACTTTCGTTTGGGAGCCGGACACTAGCTACCGACGTCCCAAAGATCTGGCGCCCGTCAATCTCCCCGCGTTTTTGATGCGGGAGGAACCCAAACGATCAAGTTAAATTCCCCACCAATCCTGAGTTTCTCCGTCTTCCCACCAGATGACATCAGATTGGAACCATGCCTCCTGGAGATGAGTTCTGCAGCACTGAAATTAGAGACTCTCTCCAAAGGTCATTGTTAGTGATCATTGTCTATGGAAACTTGAAATTCAACAGTGGGTTGGCTCAGTGTTCATTGCCATCGAAGAGCGCCAGAGACACCGAAAAATGGAGAAAAGCCAATCATCAGGCGTATGTTGATCGTAGACCGCAAGTCATCCTCTTAAAGGTTGCGACTAGTATTCAGAGATGCTTTTACAATCAGTTTTGGTATAGACGAAATGCGTCTCATGAATGGGCTCGGGGGTTCTGGCAACGTGAACATGACAGTTGGTTTATTGTGAGATTGGGCCGCGAACCATCGCATTCAACAGCAGGAAAACCGAACCGCTCATTGGTAGGTGTGTTACGATTGCACCAAGAAGCGATTCGTTACCGGTAAGCTGGAAAGGACCTCCTGTTGGTTGCCTCGGTGGCAGACAGAGCCCCTCGTTTAGGCCGTAATGCATCATGCAGACTGTATGCCTCCAGAACTGCGTCGACGCCTGCGGCCTTCTAGGTTGCTGCAAATCAAAAGAATTTGTCTGAAAATCAAATGAAGACCAAGCAATCAACCACACAATTTTCCTGCTCCTTTCTCAACCCTTCCCAATATCAAAGGAACTTGGGGCTTCTTACCATCGCGGGATCACAATATCCACCGCGCGAACAACTTGAGAGATGGAGTCGTCAACAAAACCACAATATCAGCACTTCGTCCCACAGTTCCTGCTGAGAAACTTCGCTCATCGATACAAGCCCGGCCGCCAGAATAATGGAGGTTCAAGGCGGAACTTTGAGAACGGCATGCACAAAAACGACCTGGTTGTCCGGAACCTCGATCTGCTCGCGGACCCACCCGCAATCTCCGAGAAGCCAGTCAAGCGCATCCTCGGCGTGATGAACATGTACCAGGACACCAGCAAGCCAAGCGAGCAGCAGCAGCACATCGAAAAGCTCCTGTCCAAGTTGGAGGGTCGGGCCAGTGAGATCTTCCGCAAGATCACCAAGGCATACGAGGAGAAAGAAAGCGGCTTGTGGCTCATGCGAAGGGAGCGAGACATTCTTCGGAAGTTCTTGTTTTTGCTCAAGTACCGCAGCAAAGGTTTCCATCAGCGTTTTTACCACGAGACGCCCGAGGAGTATGCTGAGAATGACAGGGAGGAATTCCGCAAACATATGGCAGAGCACGGATTCAAGAGACCGCTGGACGTCTGGTTCCACAACATCAAGACAATTGTCGACTTGGAGATGGATCCTCAAAATAAATGGGTTGACGAACTCCGCAAGACCATCTACTTTGGAGACGCGATTATGTTTTGGTCACACGCAGAGATGTCCTACATGGCGATCTGCACACCAGAAAACCCAGATGACGAGTTCATACTCACCGACAACTGCTACGGCATCTTCGAAGGGCCGAACTGCTATGTCAAGGACAAAAACACAGGCGAGGTTGGCGGTACATGCTACACGCCACTCCATGAGTTTGCCCCCGTTTCGCCGAAGCTCATGATTGTTCTGAGAAGCAACCTTCTTCCAGACCCCTTGGAGGATGCAGACGAGACTGTTAAGAAAATGCGAGAGTCTCGTCGCCTCTTGTGTCTCGACGCCGTTTATCCCGCCAAGGTCACCTCGATGCTGGCTAATCTTCCTGTTCACAAAGCCCGAAACAACTACACCGAGATCCGCAATGGCCGTATCTATTTAAACAGGGGTCCAGGCCAGAGAAGCAAGGACGACAAATTCCTCTTCGAGTTCTTTCCCATTGGGTCTGACCACACCCACAAAATCAACGCCCTCATGCTCGACAACGCCGCCCCTTGCTCCAGTGTGGTGTTTGAGTCCAAGGACAATTTTGCTCGCACACTGGAGTGGTACCTCACAGCTCCCTGCACTATTGGGAAGATTGCAATGGGTCCGGATGCCGAGGCCCGCGAGGCAACGCTGAAGAAGTTGGAGGTTATCTCACGTGGCCTTGGGTCGAATAAAGAAACTCGATGGATAAAACTGCCCACTCCGACAGGTGACTACGAATGGCTTCGGTCGCAAGAACGGAAGAAGAAACAATTTCTGCAGCGCATGCTTGATGGGGACAGCAAGACGCCGGAGGAGATGGATCAATGGCTGCAGGACATCGCGAAATCGCGTCCTCAATTTGATAACCAATTTGATGATCCCTTTACCAGATTCTTAGATTTTTTAGGTATACCACTCACAAGCCTCATTCATACCTTACCCTCAACCCCGCGTCTAACCAGGAAGTAGGGGAACCACACAGAAGCACGATGGAAGATATAACTCAGGCTCAGAAGATGTGGACGCTCCGCGTTAAGATCGACACATGGAGCAAGGGCAAAGTCGACGAGGCCACTCGACAACGAAACCGGGAACTGCTTCTTGATGCGTACTTGCGGCTCCCGCTCCGGCGTGTTTGGCTATACGTCAAGTTTGCGAGGCTAAAAATGCTCGAGGATGCGAAGGAAAAGTACGCAAGCGAAAAGCAAAGTGGCACGCGTGTATTTGAGCCGGAGGATGTTGTCTTTCAACTCAAAGGTATGTCTTATTGACACCAGAATAGGCCAAGAGCACTGACTGAACATTGAACACCCAGATTGCCATGTTGTCAGTCCCCCAGCTAGTTTATCGAAGCTCATCTACGCTGCCGCCATGAACGACATCGAACAACGAAGGCGGCCGTGGCTTGACCTCTGGAACCCCCTAGCCGACGAGCGCACACGCATTGATTTGAGTAGGTTGCAGATGATACGTGCAGCGTGGAGCATGATACTCTTCCACAACTCAGGTTTGTTACATGCCCCTGGACCTTTTGAGATATGCTTCTTGAGTCAGAGACTAACATGAGCATTACTACTGTACACAGGGTTTATTAGAGATTGCGGCAAGTTGCCCCGTTAATTTTAGTGACAGCTCTGAGTGCCGTGGCTAACTGTTGACTAGGTATCCCTGAGGTCCAAGAACTTGCTCGCTGTGCACAGCTCGAGATCTTGAGGAAGAGGAGATTCCAAAGTGAACAAAGACCAAAAGTTGGGACCATCGAGCTGTTCAGGGAATGGGAGAGGATCGAGCTCCTGACACGTCTCATGGTCAGGGAGAAGTTCGTGGATGTTCTCAAGGGCAAGTTTGCGGACTCTGTCCTGAAGGATCTCAACCGGATTTTCTTTGACACGATCTACCCAACTCCTCCTTCGAGCTGGACTTATTCCCTCTAGTCTGTGGCAAATGGTGGATTCTTTCTTTTTTCTTAGACACTCACGCTCTTAGTATTGGATTTCGTTCTTGAGGTTAATTTGCAAGGACGAGGACGAGAAAAGAAACAGACAGTACAAAGCACAAATTAGGGCAGACCTCAACCCTCTCACTCATCACTTATACCCCGTATAGGCCGTCATATGCGCTTCCTCACCTCCACCAGCCTTCGACACAGCCACATATGTGCCCTTCTTAGCCTCCTTTGCCTTCTTCCTCTCAGACCACACGGCAATGCCCATCCAGATAACCCACATGACGGCGCCTACAATGATATACACCTTCTTGTACGTGCCCGACGCACTCGAGATGTATAGGCCCAAATATCCGTTCACAATACCGAGGGTGATACCAACCCGCCCAGTGAACAAATGCAGATACGACCACACCTGGCGTTTCGGAACGCTCCGGTACATGACGTGGTGGACGACTCCGAAGATTGGCTGGAGAATCAAGACCCCAAGCAATACAAGGCCGATGATGGGGTGGTAGTTCGTCGACGGGTGTTGCAGCTAAATCCCTCCATGTCAGCACTCCCCCTTCAGCAGGCTATGGCAGGAATAAACTCACCAACCCCCCACCAGCTATCTTCACCTTATCCACGACCATAATCCCCAACCCCGCCGCCGCCAACCACACGCACAACGCCACCCCCTGAAAAATGCCATGCACCAACGCCGCAAACCTTGCCGGCACAATCCTCACAATCACGCCCCCCACCGGGAACAGCACCACAAACGCCAACGCCGCCAGAATCCCATGAATCCGCCGGTAGTTCAGCGCCTCCTCCACGTCGTCGTTGTTGCGGTCCTTGCCGGTGTAGGTGCCCTTCGGACTGCTGGTGGGGATGAAGTAGTATTTCCAGGCGGTGGAGGCGGTGCTGGTGGTGGTGCCCGTGCTCTTGCCGGTGCCCCCACCGGAGTTGCTCGTTTTTCCTTTACCGCCGCCGCCACCACCTCTACCACCACCACCGCCGCCACCACCACCGCCGCCGCCACCGCCGCCGCCGCCTTTTGCTTGGACTTCGACGACTGAGTTGGGTGGGATTATTAGTGCATGATGAGGGATGGAGGTGGGTTCAGCTGGGCTTACCAAGCCAGGCAAAGGCGAGAAGGACCACCAGGCGGTGGAATGTTCGTTGTGTGATCATTCTGTAAGATCCAACCGGCGGCCAATGGTGTTTTCTGGGGGCGAAGCTGTAACGGTTGACACGGTCAAACCCTCAAAAGGAGAAACATCATGCGAAATGTGGGCAGGAGGCGGCCGCCATTTTATCAACACCATCAACCATGGGGGTCCCTTCCATCCCTCATCCTCCATTTGCAGATAGGCGTAAAACTGGCCTATGAGACGAAGCAGATTGAAGAGCGTGGCTGACCCCTCCCCTGCTTGGGTCCCAGTCTGGGCCTTGGAGGGTCACAGAGCTGAGAGTGATTCTGCCTGAGAGCGGCCTGGCTCTTGTCGCCAACAGGCTGCCAAGACGCACCGATCTGGGGTCTAATGTATGCTTATTTTAGCTTGTTTCTACTTTCTCCTTGGACGAGGCGTTCCATACCGCTGAGAAGAATGGAAGAATCAAGATCTGGTCTTCCCGATGACATCTCTAACCATCGAGATTCTGGCCTTTAATAGAACCATAGATTAACACCGGTACTTCGTTCTCCGTCTCATTATCTCACCATTCCACGCTCGCGGCACGGCGACGGTGTGTCTCCGAAGTGGCTCACGATCATGTCAAAGCGAACAGGCCAGAACAGGAGCCGACTCGGCGGTAAGCAGGCCCTGCCTTACCAGGCGCCCGATGTAACCTCAGTTGCTCGGTGACTACCCCCCAGCACAGCCACAGCCTTGCGCTCGTCGGAACTCCTTCCTTCTGTGGAAGGTCGCTGATGGTTTTTAAGTTCTTCAGTGGCTTAACAGGAGCAAATTGTCAATCCGAAATACGAAGGTGGATCGCAGGTAATTGAAGATCTTGACCGCTGCTGAAGGGTTCTGTGGCGCCCAACTGGAGAGCTCCAACAGAACGCAGCTGCGTCTGTCAGATGGGTTTGAGTTGTCAGCTCGGCGCAAAAGAATTCCTTTGAAAGACGGCTTTCCTGCTTGGCTGATTCATTTCCCTCAACCGTTGTTTCGACAGAGGAGTCTGGAAATTCCCGATGATCCCATCCCAAGCAACTCTTTGTTTTGCACACAAAGCCCAAAGGGCACGCGCAGCCATGACAAAGACCATAACAATGTTCTTGTCCCAAGCGCAGCCCTGTGAGCTGAGGAGGTTTCCACCTCTCCCACTTGGGTCTCCGGACGGAGAGCCTCCGAGACAAGTGCACCTTTCACTGGCGAGGAAACACCAATCACAGGCCAGAACAAGAGTCCTCATGCCCTCAAGCGAGAAACTCCCAAAAGACATGTGCACCTGCACCCTCCCCATGCACCAATGCCCCCACTGCAAGTACATCCACCCTAACACCCGCCCGGAACTCCTCGACCGCTGCAGTGACAGCACCCCAGATCATTGCCCAAAGCCGGCGTCATACGCAGAGGAAAGGCACGATGTGTTGTGCTTTCACTGTTGCTCCTGGCAACCGCTGGCCCCGGCTTCAGAAGAAGAGCCGCACCCGGCGAAGCGGCAGAGACTTGGAGTGACCAGCGAGGCATGTCCAGGAGAGGTAAGTGAACGGCTGGCGAGAAGGGCAGAGTTGCGAAGGTGGTGGTGTGGGTGTGTTGACGAGTGGGATTGGAGATGGGGGGAGGGGAGGCAACAAGGAGAGCATAAACGGTGCCGGCGGGAAGGGACGAGAGGAATGAGGCCCAGAAACGAAGAAGGGTGAAGAGTGTTGATTAAAAACATACTATGACTTGACGAAACCAAGAACCATAAAGAAGGTTGCGGGATGAATGAAGACGGAGAAAGCTGAGAAAAAAGTTTCATTGTACCCAAGCAGAGAGGCTGCTTCTAAGCCTGAATATATGTCAATGTCAAGCAAATTCAACCCCAAGATCCATGCCGCTCGCTCGCTCCTCCATATTTTTTCCTTACAACGCAACAGCGCCAACCAAGGTGAAGAAGGCAACGAGGCCAGAGATGACAAAGGGGGCGCTGTCAAAGGCAGGGATGGTGCCACGCATGGCGGCGTTGCTCGAGGTGGCCGTGCTAGCGCCGTCCTCGGTGGAGCTGCCGCTGCCGTCACCCTTGCCGGTATCCTCGCTGGGCGAGGCCTGGTCGACAGCCCACTGCGAGCCGTCACCCTTGAGGCCAGGGCCGGGACCAGCACCGTTCTTGAAGAACTGCGGATATTGTCAGTGGCCACGTCAAAGGGGGAGAGATGTTGGGGGGGAACTGACCTTCTCGGCACCCTCGGGCATCTGAGGAAGAGTGGTGACGGTGACCTCCCAGTGCTCATCGGCGGTGGGGCAAGCCTGGGACTTGGTGCTCTGGGTGTAGCCGCCGTCGCCGGTGGGGGCCGGGTACTTGGCGAGCGCGCTCTTGAAGGCAGCGAAGCCCTTGAGCTCCTTGCGCTTGCCGGTCTGGTCGAAACCGTTATTTTCCTGGCCGCCCTCGATCTCGACGATGCCGAACTTGTTGGTCTCCATGGAATACTCGTACATGAGACCACCCGAGTAGACATGGGTCATCTTGTCCGACATGAGGGCCGACAGCTCGCTGAAGTCACGCTCGTTGGTAATGCAGCCGTACTCGGAGAGGAAGATGGGGAGGCCGTAGTCCTTGAAGGCCTCGACCTTCTTGCCCCAGCCGGCGGTCTCGAAGTCGCTGGAGCACCACGAGTAGTCGTTCTGCAAAAGTTAGGACTCAATTTCAAGCTATACGATCTCCGAGAAAACTCACGAAAGCGAAAAAGTCGCTGCGCTCCTCGTCAGTGCCGCAGTTGAAGTAAGCGGCGGTCTGCAGGTAGTTCGTGGTCACATCAGCAGCCGAGTATCCGACCAGGATCTTGCGGTAGTTGCGGGCCTTGATGTAAGCGCGCATGTCACGGTCCGTAGCCTTGACGTAGCGGGCGGCGCGGGTGGTGTTGGCGAGATCGTGGATGACCTCGTTGCCGGAGAAGAAGGCCATGGTGTTGGAATACTTGGCGAAAGCGTCGATGGTGGCGAAGACGCTCTGCAGGTAGGGGGTGTTGTAAGAACCGTGGGGGTCGTCGCGGTTGAGCGAGTACTTCGGGTTGTTGGCGTCGAGCACGGCGTAGATGCCGGCGTCGGCGAGGGCGTTCATGCACTCATCGTGGTCCTTGGAGTTGTCGGTCGAGTAGACACGGATGACATTGACGCCAAGGTCCTTGAACTTCTTGATATCCTGCAGGCAGATCTCGGGGTCGGCGAGAGGGTCGAGGTTGGCGCCCGCACCGCCGGGCTGGTAATCGATACCGCGGACGTAGAAGCGATCCTTGCCCTTGAAGAAGGCGTTGCCGGTAACGGTGATGGGCTCGAGCTCGGTGGCGCGCGGCTTGGGGGCAGCCGGGCTGGCGTGCACAGCGGTGGCAGCCGCCACTGCGGACAAGAGGGCCGCAGACTTCATGATGTCGGTCGTCGATGCAGGATGCAGTCGTCGGTCGTGGAGGTATTGTCGCAAAATGGGTGAAGATTAATAAAGAAGATAGTTGCTGAATCAAAAGGCCACCAAAACGAGCGGAATGGCCGGGTCGGGGGAAAACAAGAGCAGTCTGAGGGAGCGATTGACTGACGGCGAAGCAGTGTTTGACGGTCTTGAACGAGCAAGAAAGCGGAACGGGTGCCGACTCCAGGAAATCAGCGAGTTAAAACACGAACCACCCCATCCGGGGCGCATGGATACGAAATCTAAAAAGGGGTTGGTGCATAGCCACTCTCCAAGAGGTCTTGGAGGTCTTGGAAGCCTCAACCCAGGCACGGCATTGCGTGGGCCAAGGGCGGTTTTCCTGCCCATTGGAGTGCCAAGCGCCAAGGGTCGAGACCAGGAAATTGGCGGGCCAATCGTTGCCAACCGCGAGTGATTCTCCGGGCTCAGTGGATGAGAATTCGAACATGAGAAACAGGAGAAACCGGCGAAACTGCAGGAGACGGTAGCCCTCAGATGATACTTCCTGTTGTGGAACTGGGAACGAAAATGCAGAAACTTGAACCTGGAGAGGCGGGCCCCATCGTTCGTGGCATGAAGGTCTCTGAAAGGCAGTCGACAATTCGGAGTTTCAGACCAGGAACCAAACAAAGGACGAAAGGGGTCAAGAATGAGCCAAGCCAGTCGCCAAGCGCCAGAAAGAGAGACCAAGACCGGCCAAGCATGGATTCTTCACAACTGCGTCAGGGGGCACGCCAAGCAGAATCCACTCAGGGCTGCCCCTCAAACTTGTCTTGACTTGGAACGCAGTCTGAAGTCAAAAGGACGGCTTCCGGGTCGAAGCAATGGGGAGAGGGCCAATGGCTGCTCTGACCAAAACCAACGTGCTGTTTCTCGTCGAACGATCGGCACTGTCGTCAATCTGGCTGACTCCACCCACCATCTTCGGGACGATCGGCGTGCATCAGCAACCGCCGTCCACGAGTCTCTGCCGCCGAACCTGGAACCGCCGCGAAATAAAGAACCGCCAGCTGGCAAGAAAAGAGGCGTGGAATCTATTTTCGATAGTACAGAACCATGGCGGGACACGGCCAATTTTGGCAGCCTGTGATAAACGATGATATTTAGCAACCGATACGATACCTCTTCTTCCATTTAATTGCATATCCCATCCTTTCGTGGATCACGCCCGAGCGCAACAGCGATCCCGCATCCACATCCACGGATGCGGCTCCAGCCGACCTTTTCCCAGAACCTTGAAGCAACGACATCTCACTTCTTATCACTATACTGCTGGGCGGTTAATGCGAGCGAAGACTTTGATTGATTGCTCTGACCCACCTATAACAGAGGGGGAAAATAGAGGAGAGTTTACTTGAGGCACCAAGTTACAACATCAGAGAAACCATCACCCCCAGGCCAGTCCAAAACACAATCCCCAAGGACAGCGGCGCCGTCATCCCCGAAGCATTCTTTCCCGCACCAGGACCTGACCCCTCCCCCTCCCCATTTCCACCACCATTCCCACCACCACCGCCACCATCACCATCACCATCACCACCACTTCCACTCTCACCCTCACCCCCATCCCCACCCGTCTGATTCCCATTTCCCCCATTCCCCATCCCCTCAAAAGTAGCATTCACCATCCCCCTCAACCCGCCCTCAACAAACCCCTCCGACCGCCACGCACTCCAATCATGCGTCAACAACCCCCAGCCCTCATCCATTGCCTGCGTCCCATCCCTAATATAATAACTCCCCGCAATAACCCACACAAACCACCCCACCTTCTGCTTGGGCAGATACTCCTGCAAACACGTCGCATACAAGCTTGTGTTCCACACCGTCGCGTTCTGCTCAAACCCCCACTCGGACATGACAATCGGGAACTTATACGCCGGGTCGTCCGTGGTAAGGGTCGAAAAGCCGTTGTCAAACAGCTTCGTCGCGCGCTGGCTGCAGTTGGAGACGTCGTCGACGGGGAGGATGTTGTAGGTGTGCATGTCGAGGACGAGTTTGTCTTCGTAACCCTTGAAGTCGGATTTGGAGAAGCGGGTGGTGGTGCTGGGGGGCAGGGGTTTGCCTTGGACCAGGGGGGTGAAGATTGTGGAGGAGTCCATACCGGAGAGGAAGATGAGGAGGGAGGGGTTTTGGGCGTGGATGGCGGAGGCGCCGATCTTGGTGTGGGTGTACCAGTTGGCCCAGTTGTAGGATTCTTTGTAGAGGGTTATGTTGGTCAGGGGTTGACGGAGTTCGTTGCGCAGGGACATGGCGATGAGGGAGGGCCATTTGGTTTTGGTCTGGGGGTTGTTAGCATTGCTTCCTGTGGAAGGGGGTGAGAAACATACGTAGTTGGCCATGTAGGCAAGACCGTTCGTCCAGTTTGTTGCAGAGAAGTAGGTGTCTCCCCACCACGAGTTTCCGTCAAAGGGACTGCAGCACCATCCTGCCTTGGAGATGTGGTTGTCGAGGAGGATGTAGACTTCCTGCTTTGCGCACTCTGCTGCAACCGCATCCCAGACCTGTGGTACTGTTAGTTGGAGGCGACTCAAGACACAACTGCCGCCTCTCACCTGGAACCGTGTTGTTTTGGCTGAAAACTCAGGGTTGTTCTTGATGATTTTCTGCAACATGGCAGTGCCGTTTTTTGAACCAAGAGCATCGACCAAGGCTTTCGCAATAGTGACATCTGTCTCACCGTTGGCTCCGTTGACGTCCAGCTGATCGATCATTTGGATGGCATACGTGAGGCGGACCGCGTTCATCCCAAGGCTTCTGATCTTGGACACGATGTCGGCGATGGACAGGTACTGCAGGCCTTCGGGAATCATGACCCGTTCATGGCCCGGCCAGTTTGCGCCGACGAGCGTGACATTGTTTCCGGAGGCGTCTGTGATCCATCGGCCGTCGGTTCGAAGGGGTCCATTCGGCCATGCTGCGGTACAGAGGTTGACGGCAAAGACGAGCCATGCGGCCAGTGGCCAGAGCAGTCCGTTTTGACCCTTCATACCTTGTTTCTTGTTCAGAATGGCGCAGGTAAGTTGTTATACCGCCAACTGTTCGCCCATTGCGAAGCGAAAGTAATTGGGGAACAGTTGAAGTTGGGTTTGGGTGGGTGCAACCCTGACTTAAAGGCCTGCCGCCTCCGATGCAGGGGTCTTCAAGGTGCCTTCGTACATACATGATCCTACCACACGGATATTTTGTTCATGTTACCTACCGAGGCTAAAAAGGGGCCGATTAACTGTGATGGAGATCTCAAACCAGTTTCATCATGCTCTCAGAATCATGGATTTCAGACGGGCAACTGTTAATTGGGGGCCAAACGCGCGTTCGCCTGTCTTGGAAGGATCCCAATCCAAAAGCTCTCTTCCAGCCCGGCTTCGCTGTCGTGCCAGGCATGTTCGTCGCTCCCAACTCGGACATGCCACATGGGCTGTTGTCGAATCACTTGGCGGTCTCGCACCCATTTCTGCATTGTCTGTCTGTCCCTTGCCCGCCCCGTCCAGGGCTCGGCCCGGCTTGGTCTCATGTTACGGCAGATCTCGGCCGCACTACCACAGAGGATCAGGACTGCAGATTCTCTAACATCATCATGTCTGCGCTACCCGTTACCGTACGAGATACGGGCCGAGTGTATTCAGTGCCAGTTGTGACATCACCCCAAAACGGCGTCCATGCTGGTTGTGCAAAACAGCAGCTGCCAAGATCGTGTGTTTGGGGGGCAGAAAGGGGGAATTCCTGACATCCGGGATTAAAATTTACTGAGGCCAGCAATAATATGGCAAAATAATAACTTATTGAGCCTATCAAGCTGTCAAAAAGAGCCCAGGGATTCGACGCTGAGGAAATCGTGGGAAGTGTCGAACTGTGTCGACCATCGGCCATCAAAGACTATCCATAGACTTGAACTTGACAAGTTGGCCACGCTGAAGAGCAAAGAAAGAAGACCCCTGCCCAGAAGTGGGCCTTCCCGCCGGTCGGTCCAATCGCTGGACCTGCCGGTTCTCAGCATTTGTGACCCACCTGCCCCCTGCACCTCGCATTGTTGACCTGCAAGGCTGATGAACCTGCTTGTTGAGGGAGGCTGGTCTTCAATCGCCAACCAACATCGACATTGGAAACACCAGCGCTTGCTCCTGACCGCCTGGAGCTGGTCGCCCACTCTACCAACTGCCACCTACACCCCAAAAGCCAACAATGCCCCAATGGCGAACCTCACCGGCACCGCCGCCCTCGGCCGCACCCGCTCTCTTCGCGCGCCTGCAAGCGCCAACAAACCAATCCGGCCACCATCGCGGGGAACAACAACAACAACCACAACCCTAACCGCCCCCCCTCCCACCACCACCACCACCACCACCACCACTTCCCACCCTCCCCTCCCCACCCCACCACCCCCCTCCAACATCCCTCTCTTCCTCACCAACCTCCGCCTCCTCGAACTCGACCTCCGCCCCGACTGGCCCTCCCTCACCCCCCACACCTTCACCACCACCATTCGCGACCAGGGCGGCCAACACCAAAAGAAGCGCATCCAATCCGTCGAATGGGCCCTCTACCACCTCTTCGCCCTCTACGACCCGGACGAAACCCGCCTCAAACTCCGCCCCTTCTTCCCCCCGTTTGACCAGGTTCAGTCGCTGAACCTGCGCGCCGCGCTGCTGCGGGGGTTGGAGCAGGCTAAGAAGAACGGGGTGTTGGGCCGGGATGCGGTTGTGCGTAGGGGTCTGTTGGATGAGTGTAAGGGGGAGAGGGTGGAGGAGGTGTTGGCGTGGTTTTCGGCGGCGGTGTTGAGGAAGGTGGTGGGGGAGGGGAGGCTGGGTGGGAGGTATCCTGGTTTGGCGGAGAGGTTGGCGCTGGACAGTAGGGGGGGTGCAGGGGAGAGGGCGGAGTTGACGGTGTTGGTGCTGGCGCATAGGGTGTCGTTGCGGCGGGGGTTGGAGGAGAAGAATGTGGCGAGGGAGAGGTTTAGAGAGTTCTCGGATTTGTTGAGGTTGAAGGAGAAGAGGATTGCGAGGAGAAGGGGCGAGGTCGAGGCTGCGAAACGTAATGCTCATGGGAAGGTTCTTTCGGAACAGCAGAGCGCCGAGGTCAGGCGGACGGTGCGAAATCACTGGACTGGTGATGAGCGGTGGATGGAGGCTCTGCTTTATGGGGACAGCAAATCGCACAAAGACGGAGTGCTTTCTGCCCCGTTCGACAGAGTCTGGAGGCGAGTGCAATCGGGAAGGCTTGCCGAGTTGGAGGATACTTCTGGAGGACTATTGCAGCAGCTGGACACCCGTGTTTGTGGTCAGCAAGAGAGGTTGGAAAAGTGGCAGGGTCTCCGGGAGAGGATGTTCGGGAAGCACGCGGCCGAGTTGCCGGCCAAGGAAGCGAAGCCGCAGCCCAAGCAGAAAGGCATTGATCTCGGATTCAGAGCCCATGAGAACCTGCATCTTGGCCGGATAAGCCCGAGGAAGCTACCCCGTTCCAGGCCTCTCGAAACGGATAGTCATTTTGAGGCCCTCATCAACGGGCTGAAGTCGGATCTAGCCAAGATCAGCCCAGCCGCTCCTCGCATTCCTTCGTTCTTCGCCAGGCCACAACAACCTCAGAGGTCGCCCAGAAAATTGGATCCCGAACCTGAGCCCGAAGGAATCTCGGACATCAGCGACCTGGAAGAAGCCCAGCCACCGTTGCGTCTCTCGCCCTCTCGGCGTGAAACCATTCGAGTTGCCGATGAACCTGCCTTCGAACCAGGACTACGCAAAGCTCAGACATTCGATGAAGAACATCAACTTCCCAGCGACGAACCACACACTCCCTCTCGCTTGCGGAGAGCCGCAACCGTCCAGTCCTACTCCCCCTCTCCCAGAAGACGACTCGCACAAGGCTCGCCGACAAAACCCCCCAGACGGCGGCTGAGCTCAGGGCCAAAACCCGCTCCTCTCCCGCTAACACACTCCGCCCCTCAACTCTCACCCCCTTCGGCAGAACGATCCCCTCCACCCTCTCCCAACCCCCCTCTCTCACCAACCCAAGATCTGGCCAACGACATCCTTGCCTCAGTCGCCGCCGCCTCCCCCTCCCCAGCCAAAAAGCCCCGCCACCGCCTCTCCCTCGCCGAGCGCACTCGCCTCTCAATGGCGCGCCGCACCTCCCATGCCAACCTGCGCGCGGCCGCGGACGAGGACGGGTTTATCGACAATTCTGACGTCGACGCCTCTGAGCCCGACACAGAGGAAACCGACCCCGACCTCCTCCCCCTCAAACGCGCAGCCATAACCATCCCCATCGTCACCGAACGCCCACCGACCGCCAAAAACGGTGATATCACCACCACCACCACCACCACCACCCCTTCAGAAACCGGATACGAAGACCTAGTCACCCGCACTCGCCGCAGCATGGCGGGGTTCGAGGCCGCGAGGCAAAAGGCGCAGTTGGAGCGGCGGAGGTCGCTACGGAAGAGCAGTATTACGCCGTCGACTCCGGCAAATGGAGCGAGGAGTGGGAGTGGGAGCTATTTTCCGGCTGTGGGAGAGGGGGATGAAGAAGATGAGGGGAATACGACGTTGTTGTTGGCGGAGGAGTTGATGAAGGGTGAGGGGAAGGATGATTATGAGGCGGTGTTTATGAGTAGGCCGAAGCTGAAGACTAGTCCGGTGGGGACGCCGGTGAGGGAGTTTTGGGGGTAAGGGTGGGGGGGCGGGTATGAGGGATGAACGGGGGATGGGATAGAGGGATGGGGGTATGGGTACGGACATGGGTTATGAAGGATATGAAGACTGCATGGGGTAGCAGGCGCTGCGGTGCTGATGATGGATGTAATGCTCACGCAAGCCATGAGTTTAAGAACCGTAATGTATTTGATTCCCGAACAACATGACTATAGTTACAGCACCATGCCAATCCAGCCTAGATGTCATGGTATTACACATCATCCACCCCTCCATCCCACACCAACTCCTCTCATACACCCCAACACCACCACTCTTCTCCACCTCCTCTCTACCACCCCTGCTTCTTCAACTCCATCACGCGAGCAATGGTCGCCTTGAACCCGTCCTTGAAGCGCACCTGCCAACGCTCGCGCTTCATGCGCTTGCGCTTGAGGGCGGGCCGCTCGTGAAAGCGCTGCACGCGCAGGTCGCGCTGGATCTTGTTCGTCGCCACCAGCCTCTGCAGCAGGCGGAGGCCGCGCGCCAGGTCGACCTGGCCCCTGACCTCGACGGTGCGGCCGGTCGAGGGCCGCAGCCGGATCTCCGACTGGGGGCTCATGTTGTAGCCCTTGAGGAAGTCCTTCTCATGCCACCGCCCCAACGTGCCCGTCGCGCCCGTAATGTCGCTGTTGATCAGCCCGGAGAGAGCCGCCGAGATGTCGGAGTTCCCGGCCACCGTGCTCGATGCTGTGCCTGTGAACTTCATGGTGGACCGCGATGAGGAGCCGGTTCTGAGAGGCGACGTCCAGCTCGGGGGCGGGGTCTTCTTCGCGGCCTGGTCCTGGAAGAAGTTGCTCCGGACGACGGGCGGGCGGGGAGGTAGGCTTGGCCTCTCGATCTTGGACCGGAGCTTATCGACGGCGGCCTGGGCTGACCGGGGGCTCGACGACGGGGGCTGCGACTGGGACGAGGCGGCGGCGGCGGCTTCTGCAGATAGGCGGCGCTTGCTGTCGGTGGAGAACTGGCGGTGTCCGGAGAGGAGGATGGAAGGAGCCGAACGGGGGAGAGATAACCTTGTTGCTGCCGCCGCCGAGCGGCAGACCTGGACGACTGGACGGAACTCCATGATGCTGTGTCGCGAAGGGAGGGGTCAGATTGACGATTCGTGGTAGAAGTAGCGGGATCTAGAGGGGCGGGGAGTGAGCGTACTCAATTGGTCATGGATGGGGCCGTCTTCGTCGTGATACCTTCAATGACGGACCACGACTCGACTCTCGATTTTCGCGAAAGTCACGCTGGTTCGGCTGCGCTAGCCCGCGCTGCAGCCGCACCTCGGGGCTTGGCAGACAACTAGGGACCCACCGGCAAATTGTGGCGCCGCTTCCGACTTGACCCGTGGCGCCAGCATTCAACACCAGCAGCGACTTTCCAGTTCTCACAAGAGGGAGGAAAATTGTGATTGTTCAAGTACTCATAAATTATCAACCAAAAGTATGTCTTTTCAATTACTCAAAGAGGGACTGCTCTGTGGGACATCACCTTCAGGGCAGCATGAGTTGGATCACGTGGTGATAAGACTTGGTTCGCTTGGCAACATGACCCTCGCTTTGCAGGTGTGGACCGTGCGCTGCAGACGAACCAATGCTCGTGAACTTTTGCCAGTCGCGACCGCGTTCGCCTTCGACTTTGACATCCAACCCAGCACTCGACACCACCACAACACGGCAAAACCATTATTTCCAACCAGGTGCTGCATAGATCTTTGCTGGCTTTAGCTTTTGCCTGTCATACACAACCGCCGCCATGGCGTACAATCCTTACGGAGGTTGGTTCAGCCTGGCGCATCTGCCGTCGCAACCTTGAAATGTTCCATCAGCAGCAGACTGTGCTAACCCGTCCCTTGTACCTAGTCCCTCCTTATGGAGCACCACCGGCGTATTCGGGCTACCCGGGCGCGTCGCATGCCCCGGGCATGGCACCGCCACCGGGCCTCGGTATGTCAAGCCTGAGCTGCCTCGTCAATCGGCGCAAACTAAAACTCTCTTCCCAGGTCCTCCTCCAGGCATGTCCTCTGCCCCTGGAATGGCACCACCCCCTGGTGTCCAGCAGCCCAGTAATGCGCAAGCTAATCGACTAAGCGGCCTTCCCGCGTCCTTCCAACCGCCGAACCTGCCAAATATCAACTTCAATGCGCCCGTGATCCGCCTCGGCGCCAGCATGCCCCCGGCGAAACCAGGCTCGTCGCTAGCTGGTGACCGCAAAGACTCATACACCCCGACCTCGGGCAGGCCTGGCCTCGGCGCAGACCGCGGCATGGACCATTCGCGCGCCCAGATGCGGGAGAACATGCAGTCACTGGTGCCGCCAACGACCGAAGAGCGACTCCGCACGATATTCGTCCACAAGATTCCCGGCGGCGTCGGCGGCGAGGAGGGTATCCAGAGACTGCTCAACACGGTCGGCAGGCTGCGGCGATGGGATTCGGCCCAGTCACATCTCTCAGAGAAGAAGGGGGCGTTGTTTGGGTTCGCACAGTACGAAGACCCCGAATCGCTAGCTTCTGCAGTCGAGTTGCTCAAAGACATTGAGGTGCCCGTGAAGAAGCAGTCCCCGATCGAGAACCCGCCCGCCGACGAGGACGAAAAGTTTCAAGAGATCGAGAAGGAGCCGCTCAGGGTTGAGGTTGATGAGAGCACCATCAAATACCTCGAATCTTGGAAGGAGAGCAGGGCCGACGATCCCGCGGTCGGGGCAAGGTTGAGCGAGGCTAGGTCAGCACTGAAGCGGCTGATTCACGATCTCTTCTACCCTAGGGTGTCCAGTGGGCGAGACGCGGAAGGCGACACGACCATGGGCAACGGGACTAATGGCCTGGGCGACAATGTTGAGGTCATTAACATCAGCATGGCCCCAGAAGATGAGCTTGCCGACATCCCCGCCGAAATGAGGGCTACCGTGGCTGCCGAAATCGCATCCTTTCGAGACAGGAGTAACCGGAGAGATCTTGAGCGGCTCAGAAAGGAGGAAGAGTTTGAGGAGATGGAGCGCCAAAGGAACGGCGCACCCCGCAAGTCACGCCTGGATTCACCTCCGCCCGGCAGTTCCAACACGGTTCCGCTGGGGCCCCGCGGTGTCCCTAACGCTCCATCCGGCCCTAGAGGTCAAAACCGGGGTGTGGAGTTCGTCAACGGAGGCATAACAAATGGTCAACAATTCCGTGACGAAGACGACACGGACGCGGACGACGACGAGCTGTACGGGAGGGAGCTTGCAAAACACCGGGCAGAAGACGAGAAGATCTATCTAGAGGCTGAGCGGAAATGGGTCAATCGGGAGCGGCAGCGCACAGCAGCTTTGGAGAGAGAACAAGTACGCGAGAGGGCGGAGACGGACGGCTTCGCTCGGAAGAGGGAGGACCACCTCGAGCGGGACAAGAGCTGGGACGACGACCGCGAGGCATCGCGCAAGGCCCACCTCTACTACCGCGACCACGGTCAATGGATCCGCGAGCGCACAGCATTCCGGGCGTCAGAGGCAGCAAGAGACGAGATGGACCGGCGCGCCGAGGAGGACGAGCGCCGCAGAGCTCAGGTGGAGATGGAGCATGCTAGGGACATGGCCGACTCCTTCCTTGAGCGGCAGGTTGAAGAGATGGAGCGGCAGCCGGTCGCCCCTGCCGCGCCGCAGCGCGTCACTATCTCGTTCGGCGCAGCAGCTCAAAAAGCAGCCCAGCGCGCCACCACCGCCCGCCGCACCGTCGCCGAAGTCGAAGGCCTCCTCGACGACGAGGAGCAGGACCAGACTGCCAAGCGGCAGCTCGTGCCCATCAAGTTCGAGCCCATCACCGATACCAAGACCATGTCGGAGGAGGACATCCAGAACGCCGTCCGCGCGCTTGCCCACGAGATCCCCGTCGACAAGGACGGCCTGTGGGCGTGGGACGTCAAGTGGGACTTCCTCGAGGAATCGGTCATCCGCGAGAAGCTACGGCCGTTTGTTGAGAAGAAGGTTGTTGAGTACCTGGGCGTGCAGGAGCAGTTCCTGGTGGATGTTGTTGAGGAGCATCTCCGGGGTCATAAGAAGCCCGCCGAGTTGGTAGAGACGCTGAGCGAGGCGCTGGACGAGGACGCCGAGGATATGGTGAAGAAGCTGTGGCGTATGGTCATCTTCTTTACTGAGAGCGAGAAGAGGGGGCTGCCGGCTTGAGGTGGTTGGTTCTCAAAACGGTCGGCGAGGGTTCATGGAGCATGGCAGTTGCTGTAGGGTATGTTTAATTACACTGTGAAAATTACAATATGTTCCCCGAAAATAGCTGCCAGATTTGTTGGGCATTCGTCCGTTCGATGGAAAGCATGGTTCTTCGAGTCAACCATGAGCGGTGCCTTCAAAGGTTCACTCAATGGTAGCGCCCCTTCGTCTCCAGCTCCGAATCCCCATCCCAGTATTTTATCAAATCCAGGACTCCTGGAGAGTCAGGAGGTACGAAATAAGGAAACCCCTTCCCACTGCTGCGGGACCAGGAGGCCCAGGAGAAGTTGTGTTGTTGAACTCGGCGTCTCGGGCCCGCAGATCCGGGGTGCCTCGGCTCCGCCCCCATCCTTGTCACTTACCCCAACGATCGACGACCCGGGACCGCGGCAACGCGGGGAAGTGGTTCCCTTTTGGGTCTGTACCTAGGTACATTTGGACGACATCCCAGCCCGTCTTCCTCCATCCCATTCGCTTTCAACCTTTCATTCCAGAACCAATTCACATATCAACTTGGAGGCCCGTAACTTCAACATTCAACCGCCGACAATACAGACTTGAATAGCACCTAATCATCAACAACATTCAACCACCATCCCACCAACGATCATCAACTTCACCCACCAACCACACCACAATGTCCCTCCCCAAACTCCCCCCACCCCCCACCGTCCCCAACATCCTCCTCTCCCTCCCCTCCCCCCACATCCTGCTCATCACCCTCAACCGGCCCGCCGCCCTCAACTCTGTCCCCTCCCACCAGCACGCCGCCATGGCGTCCCTCTGGGCATGGTACGACGCCCAGCCCTCTTTGCGCTGCGCCGTACTCACCGGCGCGGGGCGCGCGTTCTGCGCCGGCGCTGATTTGCGCGAGTGGGATGTTAATAACAACTCGGGTGTTGGGAAGTCGCGCGGTGGGGGTGGGGAAGGTGAAGGAAAGGAGGGGGTGGGGAACGCGGCAAGGTATAGGGAGAGGTGGGTGCAGGAGGGGTTTGGGGGGTTGAGTAACAGGGCCGGGAAGAAGCCCGTGATTGCAGCGGTGAACGGGTTGTGTTTTGGCGGGGGCATGGAGATGGTAATTAACTGTGACTTGGTGGTGGCGGATGGGAAGAGGGCGCGGTTTGGGTTACCGGAGGTGACGAAAGGGGTTATTGCGGTTGCCGGGGCGCTGCCGAGGTTGATTAGGACGGTGGGCAGGCAGAGAGCGACGGAGATGGCGTTGCTGGGACGGACGGGGTATGCGGCGGAGGAGATGAGGGCGTGGGGGTTGGTGAATTTTGTGGTGGGTGAGGGGAGGGCGGTGGAGGAGGCGTTGAAGGTGGCGGAGGAGATGGTGGGGAATTCGCCGGATGCTGTGATTGCTACGAGAGAGGGGTTGAGGCTGGGGTGGGAGGGGATTGGGCCGCAGATGGGGACTGATGTGTTGGAGAGAGGGATGTATGGGAGGATGGATGGTGGGGAGAATATGAAGGAGGGTGTCAGGAGCTTTGTGGAGAAGAGGAAGCCGGTTTGGAAGGATAGCAAGCTATGACGTGCTGCGACGGTCGAGGTATGCTGAAATTGAGGGATTTTGGTGGTGGTCTTGTATAAACCACAGCGGTCAATGTCATAAGAAAAAAGGATCAGAAAGAAAGCAAGAAAGAAAACAAAAGGAAAAAGGGAAAGCAAGAAAGATTAAGAAAACAATATTCAGGGGTATCCTTGAAGGCAAATAGCTTCAACGCTCCAACGCAAAACTCTTTATCCAAAGGAGTGTCAGACGCCGTTCATCAGACCCGCTAGGCAGTTCTCCCATCCTCGGCATCGCCGTCAGCAGTGGCAAGGGCTTGACGCGGGCCCTGTTGGGCAATGTCGCGGTTCCATCGCTCCATCAGCTTGTCCTTGAGCTCACATGATTCTTTCTTTTGCATGTCTTGAGCATTGCGGAGCTGCCTCCAAGCCTTGCGAAACTCCTCGTGCGAGTTGATCAGATTTGTCGTTGCAAGTCGACACTGGTGAAACTGCAGCGCCCGATCCTGACCTGTCGGGGTGGCGTGGTGTGAAAAGAAGTTGACGGTCGTGCCGTCGTGGGAAAAGGTCAAAATATTTGCATACCCAGGCGATTTGGGTTTGCCAACGGCCTGGTTTTCGGCGTAAACAAGCGCGGCACTGTCGAAGGCGCACCGGACCCTCGCCACATCCATATCCTTGCCCGGATCCTTCCACTCCCCAGTGATGTGCGGCAGGGTTAGAGAGATTTGATCGTCCTTATACAGCACAGCTCCACTGACATACTGAGCAATCGGAAAGGGAAAAAACTCAGTCAAGCGCAGACCCTCGACGAAGTCTGGCTGAGGCACAGGGAGACCGTCGTTGAAGCACACGTTTTTGGGAGAGGCCATAAATGCCTGATTGAGGACTTGTTTATAGGCCTCCTTGGGGTACTCTTTCAGCATCCTGGTACATTGGTTGACCATGGTCACTTTGTTACAGATGCCCAGAACGGTGTCGGCGTAATCCTCGTACATGGACTCAGTGGGCGATGGGCTCCGGCGGTCCGCGGATAACTGGTCCCGAAGATCTTTTAAGTTCTCGGGTGGCTTGGAAGCGAGGGGATGCAGAATGCCGTTTTCCTGGGCCCGGATAGCGAATCCTCTCCCCGTAGCGCCTGTGAGCTTGCTGGTTGCCGTCTTGCCCAAGGACTCGACGTATGAAAGCGCGGGGACCGCCTGGGCAGGGGTGGCAGTCTTCCTTTTCGTCACCCTTACAAGAAGGGCAAGGTTTTCGCGCGTCAACCTCGCCCACTTGCGTTGAGGATGGCCAGCTCCAGCGTCGATGCCCTCAATGTCACTACTCGGCCGTTTGCGTGAACTCTCGGCGGGTGAGGATGAGGACATAGCAGCCATGGCTGCCCCTCGGGCTTCGAGGGTCTTCGGCCGCGATTCTTGAGCATTCAAGGGACCCGTCCGAGGGCTGTCTAGAGGTATCCTTGTAGTCCGACCGTTTAAAGCGGACTGGAAGAAGCTCTGTACACTGTATGTTGCTGTCCAGTCGTTGCAGCGTGTAAGTTGGCACTTGGCAGTTGGCACTTCTGTCAAGACAAAGAAAGATGAATCATGATGCGGAAAAAGGCGGCGCAGCTGCGGGAAATGATTGGGCCACATGACCCACAAGCCAAACTGGGAACTCAGCGCAAGACAGTGGTAAAAAAAAGAAATAAAAAAAAGGAAGGGAAAAGGAAAGAAAATGAGGAAAGTAAAAGTTGAAGAAAATCCTGAAATGCAGAGCCGGGATGTTTAACCGAAAAGTTTCCATGTTTGACCAGTACATGGGCCCAACCGACTGGCTTTAGTGTTGAGGGGGAGGACTTGCTTTGAGGACAGGTGCGGCAAAGGCATTTAGGAAAGCTTAGCAACATTGGACATAAATTGAGTTTCTGTGTTAAAAGGAACTAAATTATGATTATGTCCGCCCAGATCCCTCATAACCAATGACCAATCCGGTTTCCAATGTGGTCCATCTGCTTCACCGAAAAGACCCTCGTACATGCAAATTACAATCTGTCCATCTTCTCTTTTTCACCCCTTCTGCTCCAAGTATCCCCACATGTGCTTCTTAAAGGGCAATGGCAACACCGAGGAAGCCAGCGAGGGCAAAAGCGGCGCCGATAAAGCCGGTCTCGCGGTGGCCAGCGTTCTTGCCGGGGTTGTTGTTGTTGCCCGAACCGGAACCAGAGCCGGAACCAGAGCCGGAGCCAGATCCGGAGCCAGACCCAGACCCAGACCCCCCAGAGCCATTGCCATTGCCGTTGCCCGAGCCGCCCGACGTTCCAGTCTCCTCTGGCTGATCAACACCAGTAGTCTTCGCACCACCGCTGCCGCTATTCCCAGAGCCATCATCAGTGCACGTCTCAACGTCGGTGAAGGCACCGAAATCGGACACCTCGTTCGCGGGGCACTTGGACAGCGCGGCATTCCACTCGTCGCTGTTCTCGTTGTACCACGAGCTGACGGCGCCCTCGTACGAGCTGTAGGCCGACTCGATGGCGGGCGGGAGGGTGATCTTGCACGGATCGGTCTGGGTCTGGGTGACGAAGAATTGTTCCATTTCGGAGGGCATGGTGGGCATCGAGCTCATGATGGCGAGCATGGAACTGGCGCACTCTTGGTAGTCTTCGGCGGTCTCGGAGTCGGTTTGTCGTGCCTCAAGGCTGCGCTTGAAGGCCTGGTGACCGGGTTCGAGCCGGGAAGCGGCGGCGGCGCCGACGAGGGCGAGGAGGAGGTGTTGGGAGAGCATGTTTGATGGTAGCGGTGAGTGAGTCGCAGAAGAAAGAAAGGCTTTGCTGAAGAGAGAGGGAGCTAGACAGAGACTCGGAGCAGAAGAGAAGCGGGCTGGAAGATGGGAAAAACTGGAAGGGGAGAAGGGAGTCAAAGCCTCAAAGGTTTCTGGCGTTAGTTAAATAGGATCTGGCGAGCTTTCAAGACCCTCCGGACCCTAAACCACCAACGCAACAGCTTCCACGTTCCCATGACGGGTAAAATTGGGCATCCAGTCCGTGGCTGCGCCATAATTCCGCTGAGGTTTCCCTCTCTGGGCATCAGTGTTGCAGTGCCATCCTGCAGTTCCGGCGACCAGCCCGGTTCACCCACCACCGCAAGACCGCGTGGATGGGTCTGTGGACAACTGCGGTAATCTCAACTTCTCAGCTTGCCCGTTACGGTTGGCGCTCGCCTGTGATAGGTCAGCAAGCCCTGCCTGGGGTCTTGAGGGTCGTCTTGGCCGTTCAGCCCAGTGGGCCGTGTCGCCAGGGGCCAGAGAAGAGAAGTGTGACTGGTTGGTCCCTTGCAATTCGCAGTCGTGTCTGTTTCGGGCATCACTCGGTGGCTGCGTTCTTGGCACCGGCGGTTGTTTCATGTCAGCATGATCAGTTTTGATGATTTCTTTTGACAGTTGTATGGTAGGTTGGGGTTCAAGGCTTTAGTCTGAGCTTTTGACGAGTTTGAAAGATCAGGTATGAACCTCGTCTGGAGCCCGGATTCTGGGGTTTGCGTTAGAATTTCGGGCATATTTTGGTCCTCCCTCAGGTCTAAACAAGCTTTTGGCAAACCCACAGATGGTAGACTCCGGCACCTGCTGCCTCCTGCAGTCCCATGACAATGGTCTGGAATCTCGCGTGAAAAAGGATCTCCGCCACAGCTGTTGGCGCGACAATTTCGATTGTCAGATTTGTTGGGCTTGGCCTCTTTTCAGTCCCGATTTCCGATGAGTTGAAGCCCTCAGGGAGTCAGGAGAATGACATGCAGGGGAAAGCACCAGCCGCAGTCTGAGACACAGAGCAAATGAAAACGCCACTATTGGTCATTGGAACCTGAATATCCGGCTCGTTTTCGGCGCATGCGGGGGGAGGAATCAGACCCTTTTGATTTTCAGAGAACTGGGACGTGACAAGTGGCTCCGGCCCTAACCCTGGCAGCCTGCCCCACTTCCAGACAAGCCATCTTCTCGCCTGCAGCCACCAGTTCCTCTCCACCTCAAAAACAACACCACCAATTTCCCCATAAGCCTCACAGGTACCTTGATTTATGACTCAGCTGTGGAAATTACCACCGCGTCTTATAATTTGTGGAAAGTCACGGGTTCTGATTGTCAGGACTTGGGGTGCCTGCAAGGAGTTTGAAATCATAATGTCCCAAAATCGAACCGGCATCAAGGGTCTGTTTGTTCCCTAGTATATTGCTGCTGAGAAGAATTTTCTGGCACCCAGGTTGGATTGTACCATGGTGTAAGCATCGTTTTGCATTGGGCGGCCTTCACCGGTTGACCCGGCAACTTGGTAGTGAAGGCATCAATCAGCCCCCGACCTTGGACCGGCTGGAGCCGGGTCCTCACCTCCAGGAGAGCCATGTGCACTGGTGAAATCTGACATGTCAAAAAGGGGATGCAGCATGAGAAGAACCTGCTCCTGCACATATTGTCAATAGGGCTTGGTCTCGTTCCACTCAGAAGCCAGACCTGCAGGGCAACCTGGAACTCCAATGAATCGTGGCCAACGAGCTGACACGACGCAGGCTGGCAGGCAGCAATGTACTACCCAAACTGAATCTTGCATCCGGTCAAGCCTGCAGGTATGAATGAGTTGGTGATCTGTGCACCTGAGGCAGCAGGGCTTGTAGCGTATGCGTGCTTCTGACGTTGACCGAGGAGGGCTCTTCTATGACTGACAAGGAGATGTACGGAATATTGAGCAGCAATTTGGGAACTCTTTGAGCCGATATCCAATCAGCTTGCATCTATTCAGCAACGGTGCCGTCGAAGAATAGCCCTGCGTGAACTCGTGTGAAGCATGCACAGCCTGCAGTCCTGCAGCAGCTGGCTAGTGTGGGAAAGCGACCCGCTGAAGAAAGAGCGAGACGATTGCTGTAACGTGCATTATAAGCGAGTGTGCAATATAACTAAGCGAGTGTGCAATTTCCACGGGACGCGCCACCTCTCTCCTCAACACCAACTCTTTTCCACCATTCAACATGCCTGCTACTTTAGATAAAGGCAGGGTAATCCTAGCCCTCCAGGCTCTTCAAAACGACAAAAGACTAAAGGTTTCGGCCGCAGCCAAGATCTATAATGTCAACCGTATGACGTTAGCCCGACGACGTGCTGGCCGACCAGCTGTTACGCGAACGTGACGCGCCCCCTGTCGGCAAGCTCTGGGCACACAACTTTGTCAAACGCCAGCCAGAGGTCTGTACGCGTTATGTGCATCGATACGACCACCAGAGGGCTAAGTACGAAGATCCAAAGGTCATCGGCGAGTGATTTGCGCTTGCACGGACACTATAGCCAAGTACGGTATTGTGGTTAACAATATCTACAATTTCGACGAGACTGGGTTCATGATGGGCATTATCTTTGCGGGCATAGTGGTCACAACCTCGGACGGCCTAAGCAAGGCAAAGCTGGCCCAGCCTGGCAACCGCGAATGGGCAACAGTAATCCAGTGAGTCAATACTCTCGGCTGGGCCTCCCTCCCTTCATTATCCTGGCTGCGCAATACTACCTCGCCAACTGGTATACCGAGTGCAACCTCCTAGCCGACTGGCGTATCGCAACTACCGAGAACGGCTGGACTACTAATGCGGTAGGCCTGGATTGGATCAAGCACTTCGACTTCTATATAGCACCCTAGACAAAGGGCAATACCGGTTGTTTATCCTCGACGGCCACGAAAGCCACTACTCGACTGATTTCGAGCTCTACTACAAGCAGAACAATATTATCACGCTTTACATACCTCCGTATTCCTCCCACCTCCTCCAGCCACTCGATATAGGCTGCTTTGGGCCACTGAAGCAGGCGTACGGTCGCCAGGTTAAGGACTTGATGCGCGCGTATATCAACCACGTGAGCAAGCTCGAGTTTCTCTGTGCCTTCCGCGAGGCCTTCTTTGCTTCCATGACGGAGAAGAGTATACAGGGTGGCTTTTCAGGGCTGGACTTCTGCCGTACGGCCCAGAGAGGGTGCTTTTCAAATTGGATGTGAAGTTTTGTATGCAAACACGCCCGAATTCATGACCTGGCAGTTCACACTCTTGGGTCTTCCAGACACCACACAACCCCCGAGAGGCCGAGTCGCAGTCAACGCTTATCAAGACTCGCATTGCCAACCATCAAAATAGCTCTCCAACCCCGATTTTGGCTGCTGTAGACCAGCTTACCAAGGGTACAACCGCTGTGATGCACCAGGTGGCTCTTCTTCGGTCAGAGGTCTCTTCGCTCCGTAAGGCCAACGAGGCACTAGGCAAGCGCCGGAGAACCAAGAAAACACGTGTGCAGCTCGGAGGGTCACTTGCTGTATAAGATGTACAGGATGTACTAGGCCAGGGGGTAGTGGGTGGGGAGGGAGTGCAAGAAATGCAGCCTGAGGGTAGTGGTGAACTGGGGCAAAAGCCACTGGGCTTGGGACTTGATAGCGGGACCCGCCGCCGTGCAGGGGAGACAGTGGGGGACCTCGTTATTGCATTTTTAGTTTGCTTTCTCACGTGCAAGCCACGTCGTATTTAGATAGGCCTGCAGGAGCTTCTCTCTCTCACTCTTTCGAGAGGAGGCAAGG
>JAPDFF010000073.1:0-117135 GCA_027569505.1 Chloridium humicola | reverse complement strand
CCCACCCTGTTGTGGCCTCGTGTGGCTGTCACCACCCCCCCCCCGCCCTTCCCCCAGGGTTATTTTCCACGGGTCGGGCCATTTTCATTTTCCCTTGTCCCGGGGGCCCCCTGTGGCATATGTGGGGGACCACCCGTCCCCCCGGGGTTGGCCCGTGTTTTCTCCCCTTTTGGGCCTGTTACCGCCCCCCCCCCCCCCCCCCCCCCCCCCCAAGTCCCCCACGCCATGCAAGCGTTTCTTGCATCTAAGTGCCATGGGTACTTCCCCATCAGTTCTCCCCCAGCCTTACCAGATTTCCTACACACCTCTCCTCTCTTCTACTTAAGGCCCCGGGCCCCCCCTCGTCTCTCCATGTCTCACTTCTCATCTCACAACCAACCACTTGAACATCCAACAAGAACCAAGACATCAGCTACACACTTCAACCCACCATCCCAACACAAGCCTTGACTCGAACATACATTCTCATGACGGGACGCACCCGCCACGTCTACTTTGAAGACGAACTCGAACCCCAAATCCCCATCCGGCGCACCAGAGGCGGCACCAGCAGCGGACGATCGCACAGCGCAGAGCGAGTCCACAGCATCTTCGACGACCTCCCCGCCATGCAGGGCCGTGACCGTGCCGGCGGCGTGCGGGCCGACTACGACCAGCTTCTCCGCGAGAACCAGTACCTGCGGATCGAGCTGCGCGGCCGCGGCGACAGCCAGACGTGGATCGCCGAGCTGCAGCGCGAGAACGACCGGCTCGAGCGTGAGAACCGCGAGCTGCGCCGCTCCGCCGAGTACAACTCGGACAACGAGGCCCGCCGTGACACCAAGCTGAGCAAGCTCAAGGCGAAGCTCCTCGAATACAAGACCAAGTACACTGAAGCGAAGGAGGCTAAGGAGGTGGCCGTTCGCCGCGCCGAGGACGCCGACCGCCGCATCGAGGTCTACCGCAGGAACCTCGACTCCTACGAGGCCGTCAAGATCCAGCTCGAGCAGGAGAACTCACGGCTCAAGCGCGAGCTCGAACTTGAGCAGCGGCTGCGTCGTCGGTACCCATGAGCAACAAGCCGCCACCGACCACCAATCATCCATCTCTGACCGCGCCATAACGATTCGCGCTCACTCAATCGGATTTCTCTCGGGGGTCGGATAACACCCAGAGTAAGACGACGCTTGACGTCCTCAAAACACACATCATTTTCTGTTTTATTCGCCCCTTGCGGCACGGCATTTTTCTTTTTCACGGCTTGTACGATTTACGAAAACGGACACGGCACGGCATGTTTTGATACCACCATAACCACCAACCAGCACCACCAACAACACCAACACTGTCACAACACATTTCCTTCGCACACACTAGGTGGGGTTCTTCTGCTTCTTGGGTTTTCTTTTCTCGGGGCTGGGATTATTGTAATGAAAAGAGGTGGGAAATTGGGATACTGGGATACTGTACGGCATCAGGGGCTTTGAGTTTCTTTTGGGTTTATCACCGGCTGGTTGGTTGGGGATTCAGTTTTAAGGTCACACTTTGGGTTGGCGGATACTTGTTTAATCGGATACCACGGGGAGTTGATCAGAGAGAGAGAGAGAGTTGTCCTCAGGACACATCCCCACCACACGGTCGGGAAGGTCATGGACAGGATTGAGGACGAAGACCTCACAAATTACGTTTAGCAACAGAACAGGGCACACAGAACAGAACAGAACACAATGGATTGCCTTAACACTCCCACTGCACTCTCTCCATCCCCCCTCTGCAGACCATGACCTCTCTCCCATCCTCTCCCCTCCCCATCAACCCAAACCCAACTCCCCCCCAAAGCTCAAACCCCCAAGTCTGAACCTCCCGCCACCCAACCCTACCGAGACCTGCCAGACCAAAACCCGTCTACAAAGCCACGAGGAGCGTCGCTCGCCCAATGCAGAGCGCCAGACCAAGTCCCGTCTACCAAGCCACAAGGAAGTCGACATCCCCTGCTCTGCCGGCGTTCATCCAGCGCAGCGGGCGACAGGCGGCGTGCGTCCTTCGACAGGGGTCGTCCAACTTTCGACATTGATTTGCAGATTTGGACATGGGTTTCCGGCTCTCGGACAGGGATCGATTCGGGCTTTGGACAGGGGTTGACGGATCTCGACAGGGGTCGACTTGGATCTTGACAGGGGGGGGGGGGGGGGGAATTGATGTGGGTGTGGGCGGCGCGCGCGAAACAACCATTCGCGACAGGGGTCTGGGTCTGGCTTGGTACTGCGTAGAGGGGGTGGATGGAACGGGACTTGGGGGTTGTTGCCACACACACACCCCCGCTATGGTGGGGTGGTGCCTCAGTCTCATGTGGATTGTGGGCGTGCATTTGAAAGGGACGTTGAATGGATTGGATTGAGGTGGAGGGGGGGGATGCAATGGGGGGGTTGAAAGAGCGATTGGGGTTGAGGACAAAGCTTCTTGTTCACAGGCAAGACAATCACGTAAACAAAGTGTTTTGTCTCTTGCAGGGCTTAGCAGCAGGAGAAAGACAGATACGGCAACAAATCGAGGGCGTGCTGGAGTCAGTCAATGGTTTTGTCAGCGCCTCGAGGGAAAGAGACAATGATGACAGCGATTGATGAAACAAAATTGGAATCGATGTGCTCTGCGAAGGCAAGAAATGATTGGATAATGAGAGGCCTTCCATGTCTCTGTCCACAATGCAATGCTATATTTGGGATGGTTCGGGGGGATTGATGCTCCGCTGCCACTCGTTTTCAAGATTGTACAATGCGTTCGTCGCGAAAAATGGATGGTTTTAGGACAAGCGCGACACGTGTGCATAATAGGTTGTCATCATGATGGCTTGTGTCCCAGATACACGTGCATGTGTAAGCGTTGTTTTGGTGGTGATGGAAGCGATCGTGTAATGGTCTGTCGCAGGGCCATGGCCATGGCCTACCTCAGGCCTTGATCCTGTGTTCCCTTCCAACGAGGTTGATGACGACGACTCTTGTTTTAAATCACCCTTTTTGTGATGGTTGTGATTTGTTGGAAGACGGACCTCAGCCAAGCCGGAGGCCAAGCAAGCCACCGGGGAATAAGTGGGGCGCGCGGTTTGGTCCCGGCCCCGGCTGCCTGGCTTGCCTTGGTTTCCGGCCGAGGCGGACGGCCTGCTTGGGTGAGTGGGGTAATCGGTTTGGATGAGGTTTGCGTTCCTGTTTGGGATTTCAGCCTTACATTTGGACGGACCCGTGGCCAGCAGTGGCAATGGAACGTTGGAATGCAAAGCAAGGGCCGTGTGCCAGGTTGGACCGAGGTGTGGAGTGGCCGGTTTGGGAAGTTTGGTTGCCTTGCGAGATCAAGACTCAGGTCACGAGCGAGGTACGTGGTATCGTATAGATGCTCTGGTCTTGGGCGACCGAATTTCCGGGCTGCGGGCTCCGGCCGGCCGGGTTATGTCTTGGTCTGCTGTGCTGGACGGCGTACAGACTACTGTAAGAGAGCACCGCATCCGATGGCGGCGTGTCCATGTCGTGCCCTGAAATCGGCTGTTGCCGTTGTTTGACGACAGGCGAAATGACCGTTTGGCGATTGGCGATGGAGACCAGGGAGTTTTGTCCAACGGTTGCTTGGCGTTATTGGGCACTGAGACACGGTGTTTCTGGTGAAGGCAAGGGTCGAGATCTCGACGAAAGGGCACGCTGCATGAATACGCTAACGGGGACACCTCGAGGTGGAGGTTGCCTGGTGTGCGCCCCAAACGCGCGGCTGCGCAATTCCTGGACAGAACTTCCAGTCAGTGGCTTGCAGTCTTTGGACAGAGCTTGGCAAGGTGCTTTGGCACAGAGGCATGGCTGTTCTCCACAGCCAGTCTCGTGAGGTCGCATTTGCGATGGCGGCATGAAAGTCCGAGACGGGAAGAATTGTCTCGCTCCGCCGTTTTCCGGGACTGATGGCCTGCCATGCCGTGATCAGTCCTGATCATCTCCCTTATCAAACCCTGCCATTGTCCAATGAAGCTGGAAGTGCTGATCGAGGGACGTATCGGCCGAGGCAGGCCGGACTCGAGAGTCTGCCCTGTCCAAGGATTGCGCAAGAGTGGATTTGGCAATTCTGGTTGCCTGCGCACAACGGTGGCTTTCCCGAATGCTCAACGGAGCAGAAGACGCAAAGTGCTTGCAGCGGCCCGCAGTCTCGAACCTGTCGCCTGCGAGCTCCCCGCAGGCCGCTAGCCTAGAACGATTTCCCCAACGGCGATGAACCGACAAGTCGGCAACCCTCCGATCTTCACCCCTCCCCCAAGCAGGTTGGATTGGATGGGTTCGTGAGTCAATCGGCCGCTGTCTTGTCCGAGGGGACGAACGACGTCGACGTTCAAGACCCAGAGGGTTGGTTCCATGTCGTGCCCCACCGGCCCGCGATGCTCCGCATGCCCCGGCGAACGGTGGGTTCGGAAGGTTCGTCTCTTGTCCTGGTGGAGTCGTCGACGACGGCGGTTGTGTAGGGCTGGACCCGCTTTTCACCGAGTTGCCTGTCTCGACAACGGTGCAGGATCATTTGGCTCAAACCCCAACCTGAAGGAACCGCAATGACTCGCAGTCCGCCATTGATTCTCGCTTCGTTGCACCTGATGACCTGCTGAAGCCAAAACGGATCGCAAGGCAGCAGGCACATCGAATCGGTCGATTCCTCCTGGATACTCCTCGCTGTCCGAAGCACCAGGAAGATGCCAGAAGATGGTGGCTTGCGCAAGTTCATCGAGATGGTGTGACCTGGGTGTGTCGATAAGGTGCGCTGGACGCGCTGCAGGATCCGCCAATCTCGAAAGCTGTCGGCTGTCTTCGACTATCCGTACAGCACCAAACCTCAAGTTGGAAGAAGCGTGAGACACCAACGTCACCGGAGGTGTGCTGTGGAGTCCAGGACAACGCTCCGCAAGCGGCTTGGCAGGACGACAAGCCTTCGGTCCTGGCCTGGCAGGACAGGACTTGTGTGGCCCAGGACCTGAGGACGAAACGAGAGCACACTTGCTCATTGGCTAGGCCATGCCGCACCGGTCACCCTCTCCGTGACTCACCGTCAAGAGCGGCCGCCAGCAAGCGGGGACCACAGTCCGTGGTGGGCAACCGGGCCACGTTGATTCGGCGGCGGGTCGCGAAGAGAAGACCGTTTTGAGGCGGGCACTTTTTGAGTTCTAAAATCCTTTCGGTTGGTGTTAACGTTGGCCAGCAAACTTATGAGTCTTCAAGATGTTCGTGTTGGCAGGAGCAGGCCATCGGCCTGGGACCCGGGCATGCATTGTCGTGGAAGCTGCCAAGAGCCGAAGCCCGCAACGGCGCAATTTCCAAGCAGCCCTCCATGTTTTCCTCCTGCATGGATGAAAATTTTCGGTGGAAGGACGCTTGCGGAAGGGAGCTTGGCATCGCCCTGTGGGGCCACTGCCCACACCCACACCAGCACCACACCCGAAACTCCAGAATGCCTCGCCGAAATGCCAGCTCCAGGTTGCCATCATGTGTTGCGGGGTGTTGGAGCACTGCCGCGCTTGCTCTCGCTAACATCCCAGAGAAGCACCTGAGGACACCCCACATCCATGGCCGTCCCAAAGTCCCACGTCCCTCGGTGAGCCTTGCGACCCTCCCCGTCTTCCAGGTTGATCATCCTCATGGAGGGTGTGACTCCCCTGCTTGCCCTGTGGAAGGAATCGGGTCTGATATCCCGACCCCCTCCCCTCCCTTCCATCTTCCGCCGTTTCTCTGTCCGCCACACTTTCGCATTGCCTCCGCGACAATGCGCGAAGGCAGCAGCCTGCTCGCTCAAGTCCTGAATCAATAAATACCTTGTGTTGCCCGCCTGACTTTTACCTCCCACCATCTCTTGATCCGATTTCCGGATTCGAAGCTTCTTTTTGCGGGACTCACACAACCGAAATTCATTCCTCGATTTCGGCAAGCCCTCCCATATGATTGACGCCCAACAACCCGAGCCGCCCTAGCATTCCAGCCTTGTTGCGCCCCCTTGTCGCCCGGCAGCAGCCCAATTTACCGAAGCCCCTTGGCTCGCAGCGCCCGCCGCGCACACAACTTTTTTCTCTCTCTTATAACGTTATCCCCTCCGAACAGCACTCGGGCACCGCTGCAGCACTCTCCCACGCCAACGGTCAAATCAGCACACAACACATCTTCCCCGCCGATCTAGCCTACATACAGCCTCGCCCATCGTCGCACCCTCAGGATTCCTGCCCTCTGCCACCATGAGCAGCAGAGCGTCTGTTAAATTCCGGGAGTCACCCACGGGTGGGTCCCACTATGAGCACCAGAGATCCGACAGTGGTGTCGGGTCTTTCTCAGACACTGACAGCCGCGCTTCAGAGGTCGAGCACAGCTACCTCACTCCCACCTACGAGAACCAGGGCATCTACACCATCAGCCGCGCCCTCGAAGAGGCCAAGAAAGATGCCCAACAGTGGAAGGCGATGGTCCACGAACTGCAGGAGAACCTCAAGAATCTCCGCACGGAACTCGAGACCACCAAGGCCCACTTGCGCGGGCGAGACACCGAGAAAGAAGAATTCGAACATGCGATCGAGAGACTCAAGCAGAAGAATGAGATCCTCAAGCAGAAGAACGAGACCCTCCAAGACAAGAACGAGGCGCTCACCGACACCAACAACGAACTCATCGACCAGGTCGCGCAACTAGAGGACAAGGTCAAGGACCTCAAGAAGACCAACCGGAAGAGCAGCGGAAACTCAACATCGTCCACATCCAGCGCCACCGCCGTCGAATCGGCCGACGAGAAGACCGAGAAGAAGAAGCGCAGCGCGAGCAAGCGGAGACCAGAGAAGGAGAAGGAGCGCGGGCGCGAGAAGGAGTCCAAAGAGCGCGAGCGCGAGCGGCGCAAGGAGAAAGAGCGCATCCAAGAGGAGCGCGCCCAGGAGGAGCGGCTGCGGAACCGGTTCAACGGCCGCGCCGGCGAGGAGAGCGACGCGCTCAGTTCCAACTCGTCGAGCAGACCCCATCGCGGCCCGCGCGAGACCTACATCGAGCCACTCGGCCACTCGGCGCCGCGTCCGCAAGCGCCCGCGCCTCCCGCACCGACAAGACAATACTCGAGCTACCACCAAAGCCACCGCGAGCCCTTCGCCAGCACCGCCCCGCGAGCGCACCACCCCGCCGTCTACGTCACCGACGACTACAACACCTACGGCGCGGTCGAGGAAGAGGACGCGTACCGTGTGCCTCGCAGCACCCGGCACCAGAGGTGATGCGCCCTCAATCACCAAGCACGCGACACGATGCGCCCGAAAATAACGCCTTTGGTTGGCCCCGGGTTTTGCATTTCAGACACCCGCCAACCGATTGGACTGGTCCTCCGTTCCGTACCTGCACCAGCAAGCGCCCTGCAGCCTGCGATGCCGTGATGCGAGCATCGCGATTTGGGCCCCGCCGCCGCCCCCTGTTTGCCCGCCCGTCCTGTCGGGCCGCACTTCCCTCTTTTTTTTTTTTTGGCGAAACCCTTCGCTGGTGCCCAACGGTGCCCCACCTCCACCCCAGCGTCGCATCCATCCATCCCTGGCACGCACACACACACACACACACACATCACGCACTTTTCCGCAAACCAAGGAAAATTCCCGAGCGGCCTCCCTTTTTCCCTCCCTCTTCAACCGATTGGGGGCTTACTTCACCTCCCCTCCCTTTGATCTGCGCCGCAAAAGCCAGTCAGCACCAGCCACAGCGCCAGCAGATTCAACAGGGGTCCGGGATCAGCTCCGCCTATTTCACCATCGGATCTCCACTGTCGCATGGCTGGCGCGGGCTGCCCCGCCCCGAACCCGTTCCTGGCGCCAGTGGAGACTTCCTCTCTTTGAGGGTTGGTCCCGCCCGCTTGGGTCGGGAAGCTCGACGTCACTGGGCTCCACGGTCCGGTGGACTTTTGGGCGAGGGCTCCACATTTGTTCTTTTCCATTTCCATGGGTTGTCACATGTTTCATTTATCTTTTTGGTCTTGTTTGGACTTTGGATATCATCTTGTTGTCTCAGGTTTTGTTTTCATTCCGTCATATACCCCCTTGTTGCATGTATCAACCATACCACATTTACGTTTGTTCTTTTTCTTTCTTTTTTGGCATGTATGTCCCCTCCTCCTCCCCCTTGGAATGGAATGGAGGATTGGGACGGTTGGGATGGATTGGGATGGGTTGGATACTATGGGATGGATGGAAGGAAGGGAGCTCACCGCTCTTGGGATGGGATGTTATGAACAGGGTTGTTTTTTTTTTATCGGGTTGCATCATCATCATCTGCTGCTATAGACTTGTTTTGGGAACACCTACGTAGGTTAGATAGACTCTGTTTTCTTTGGTTGAGTTACCCCCCACCGGCAACGGCAGCGGCTTGTTTTTTGTGAAGGCATTGGAAGGGGTTTGTAGCATGCTGTTGGCACGCACTAGGATCTGGGATGGGAGGGCTAGGTAGTTACCTAAACCTGTGGGATAGAGGCGAGGACACGTGGGAGCGGAGGACTGAGGAAATACAAAAGTCTTTTTTCTTCTCTCAGAATGACTGAAGCTGAATGTGTTGTGCTTTGGTGCATAGCTGGGGATGCTTGAAGGGTCTAGAAGAGGGTGAGCTCGAATGGGGAATGGAGGGAGCCTGGAGGGGATCAGGTCTTCAGAGACAGGGCCTTCCTGGGCGGTTACTACTCGACTGCTTGTATGTCCTCAACTTTTTTTTATCGATTCCAGATCAATGCGAAGTTCCTCCTGCCGCTGAGTTTCCTCACAGATCATCTGCTCAACCCCGAGTATGTGTCAGTCCATCATGTTCAAACTGTCTCTCTCACCCCAAGCATTCCGTCTTGGTCAATTGATCCACTTAAAACAAAAAGAGACGCTGGTCGCATCCATCCACCAGCAACAGAACGAGGAAAGGACAAAAAAAGACTCTCATCAACAGCTGACCCAGACAAGAAAAAAAGATTTTAAGCCATATTGGTCTCTCCCGCCGGGAATTGAACCCGGGTCTCGAGCGATGTCGACTTGAATGACAAGCTCACATACTGACCACTATACTACGGAAGAATTGTGGATGTGGGCATCCACCGTAGCTTGGCAGAGGGTTCTGGTGGGGAGGTTAAGGATGTGATGCCTTCTGCAATGAAAGAAGCCATTTTGCCTCGATTTGAGCATTCGATGATCACCCTCATCTTGCGAGCAAAGTGGGAAGAAGAAATCACCTCACAGGGAACTCTGGTCCAACTTAACACATTCATCAACACAACTCATCAGCAAGTCCCAAGTTCATATCTCCATTCAATTATCTTGCCGTCCCAACCGCGTTCTGCCCGTTGGGTACTACGCCTATTCACACTCGCCTATCCCCAAATCATATCAAGATGACCAGAGCACCACCCTTTCTCTCCCCAGCCAAATCTCTTTCAATCACCACCCCCCTATGCAGTCGAACCACCACCACCACCCCCACCTCCTCCTCCTCCATCAACCTTCTTCACACCCCCATCCTTCCCCGCAGCAGCACCCTCCTTATTCTCCCTACCGCCCTCCTTATCCCCTCTCCCCCGTCCTCCCCTCCTCCTCCCACCTCTCTTACTCTGCCCTTCTCCACCACCTCCACCAGCAGCAGTCTTCTCTCCTGCGGCCGCCGCGGTAGAGGCAGGCCCGGTAGGAGCTGTAGCCGGAGCAGTGCTCTGTCTCGCGGGAGCAGCAGCGACTGGTGCAGTCGGAGCAACCGCCTTGCCATTACCAGCCTGACTCTGCCCCTGCGTACCCGCACCACTACCACCTCCTCCTCCTCTCCCATGTTGCTGTTGCTGTTGCTGCTGCTGCCCACCACCTCCCCCCTGGTTCCCACCCCCCCTCCGCCCCCCCATCTCCTTCCTCTCAAGCACCTGCACAGTCGCCTGCGCCACCACCACAGGACTCGCAGCCATAGCCCTCGCCAGCGCGCCACTCTCAGCAAAATCAACGTATGCAAAGCCCTTCTTCCGATCAATCTCCACGCTGGTCACCGCCCCAAAGGCTTGCAACGCCTCTTTGAGAAGGGGCTCAGTCACGCCCTGGGAGTGGTTGGCGTGTTTTATGAAGGCGCGGGTTGAGCCTTGGGATGGGGTGGGGGTTGTATGGTTTGGGGTGGGGGTGGGGTTGGGAAGGGGGGGTTTTCTGTTGTTGTTGTTGGAGGCGGGGGGTTTGGGGGCTGTTGATGGGGTGGTGGATTTGGGGCCTGTTGGGGGGGTGGGATGGGTTGGTGTTGCGGTGGAGGGGCGGGAGGAGGCGGGGGAGGAGGGTTGCGATGCGGCTTGGGCGGTGTCGCGCTTTTTGAGAACGGTGATGGGGGTTTTGGCGGCGGTTGGGGCGGGAGGTGCTGGTTTGGGTTCGGGCTTGGTGTCTGCTTTTGCCTTGGTGGTGTCCTCCGCGCCGCCGCGCTTCCTGTTCCTTGAACGGCCTGAAGCCGTCGGTTGAGCCTTGGATGATGTGGATGATGTTACAGTCTCTGCGGGAGTGGCCGGCCGGGAGGGTGGTGGGGGTGGTGGGGCTGGCTTCGCGGCCTCCTTCGCAGCGGCCGCTTTGGCATCTGTCTCGGCCTTTGCGGCCTCCTGGCGGGCTTTGCGGTGGGCGTTGCCCGGGCTGAGACCCAGATCCCGCTGCAAGATCCGTGCGGCAGCTGCTATCCCCGCCCTGCGGTTTTTGGTTGGCGGCTCCTGGGCTTCAGACTGTGTGCTGGACCGAGCAGCAGGCTTGATCTGGGCAGCCACGGCTTTCGCGGCCTCGGCAGCAGCTTCGGCAGCAGCAGCGGCCTTCTTGGTCAGGATCCTGACTGACTCCTTTGGTCTCTCGGACACCCTTTCCGATGCCCTCTCTTTCTCAAGCCTGCCATCTCTGGTCCTCCTCTTGGGCTCCTCTGGCGGCGGAGCTGCCTTGCCCTTCACGACCTGCGAATCCTGGCGCGCATGTTGCTTCGCGGTCTTGGCAGCAGCGATCTCCTTTGCCTTGGCGGCCTTCCTCTCCTTGAGATACTCGACTAGTGGTGTGGTGGTTGTTTTCTCTTTGGTCTCGTCGCCTGCCTCGTCTGCCGCCTCCTTTTGTGCGTCGGGGTTTGCCAAGGCCTCGAGGAAGGCCATGAACTCCGGGTCTTGGTCGATGGTGCCCTGGCGACCATCGACGCGCTTCTTGTCGCTGGGAATCTTCTTGTAAATGGAAAACTCGACGCTGGGCGGAGACACGAGGCAGGGGTCGTTGTATGTCTCCTTCGCGTCCTCCCATTTTGCGCCTTGCACGGTTTCGAGGAGTGATGTCAGGTGGTCCCTTCGAATGACGTGGAGGTATGCGCGCGAGGGTATGGAGGGCTTTGAGGGGCTGTAAAGTCTGTGTCAATGTTTGCAAGCAGCAAAATCCGAGAGGGGAGACGAACTGTTTGGAGACCTTCCCGGTCAGGTAGGAGAACCAATCGACCTTGCCGCGGCCGACTCTCCACTCGTCGCCCAAGATGGTCACGAACTCGTCCTCAGTCAAGCCCGGCGGCAAACGGCGGACCACCACCTTCTCGCCCTGCGCCGGAGCTTTCATCCTCGGGGCCCTCGGCGCATCGTGCGAGGACTGCCCGGCGGTGACTCCATTTGGTCTCCTTGACAGGAGCTGCGGACCGCTCATGGTGAGAAAGTGAGCCCTCCTTTGTAGTGTAGTCCGTTAGAGGAAAGGTTGATGGTGTTATGATTTTGCTCAAATCACAAGAAGCGGGAGTGCAGGTCGACGGATGCGGGTCGAGGTGGATGGATCGTGTTGGGGGTTGGAGGTTGGAGATTGGAGGGTTGATGAAGGTACAGGAACTGGTGGAGAGTGCGGATATCCACAGTGGTTTTGGAACGCGCAATAACTGCCTGTTCTGCGTGGCTGTGGCGAGCTCGGATGAGGGTTGAGGATGTTCGCAGGTTGGTATCGGAGTCGTGGAGCAGTGTAATTCACAGCCTTGTGCTGGTGATGGGTCACTTCCTTCTGATGGGTCACTTCCTTCTGATGAAGTTCAGTTCGAAGCTGATAAGGAGTGTGGGGAAAGCTTATCGCGCAGTGGGTGCTCTTGACGTGGGGCAGCACGAGCTGAAAACACCACCTTCCTTGGCGGAACAGGGACCTTCCCACTGAAGACAGCGAAGGACGCCCTGGAAGCGCAATCGGACGCGTAAATCTCGGCTGAACGCTGCCGGACAACCTCCCCGCTGCCTGACCTGTTTACTTGTCCAGGAGCTCCTTATCACACTGACTTGGCAGAACAATTCTGAATTCTGGGGGAGACCGAAGAACAACAGCGATATCCCATATTTCGGGCTCGAATACTACCATCCACGACAGCCAGGTTGCTCGCTCCTCACACCCCTCAATCTCCAAGCACGAAGCGACCCCAGTCTTGGGCATCGAAGCCCCTCATCCCACCTCCACCTCCACCTCCATCACCCTAGACAACACTCTTCCACACACAACACACACACGCCATGGCCAGCGTACCAAAGCCCGGCCCGGCAAACCTCCGGCCAGGCGCCGGCCTCGACGAGTGGTTGGAAGAGGCCAAGCAATGCCACTACCTGCCCGAGCCCGTCATGAAGCAGCTGTGCGAGATGGTCAAGGAGGTACTGATGGAGGAGTCCAACATCCAGCCCGTCGTTACCCCCGTGACAATATGCGGCGACATCCACGGCCAATTCTACGATCTGCTCGAGCTGTTCCGCGTGGCCGGCGGCATGCCCGGCGAGTCCAACGTGCAGGCGCCCTTGACGAGCACGGCCGTCATCACATCCGACGACATCGAGCCGCCATCAGAGATCACAAATCCCAAGCTCAAGGGCAAGGTCAAAAATGCTGGGACACCGGGGGCCGATGACGACGACGACGCGACTATGGAGATGGACGATGAGACAAGTCCGCATTCAGCACCGCCCGCGGATTCGGGCGTGCAGTCGGCCCAGACACGCTTCGTCTTTCTCGGCGATTTTGTTGATCGCGGCTACTTCAGCTTGGAGACATTCACACTTCTAATGTGTCTCAAAGCAAAGTGAGAGAACCAGTCTACAGCATGCCCTTGGACCGCAAGCTAACACCACCCTCAGATACCCAGACAGGATAGTCCTCGTCCGCGGCAACCACGAATCCCGCCAAATCACACAAGTCTACGGCTTCTACGAAGAATGCCAGCAAAAATACGGCAACGCCTCCGTCTGGAAAGCCTGCTGCCAAGTTTTCGACTTCCTCGTACTCGCAGCCATTGTCGACGGGACCGTCCTCTGCGTGCACGGCGGCCTGAGCCCCGAGATCCGCACCATCGACCAGATCCGGGTTGTCGCGCGAGCACAAGAAATCCCCCACGAAGGCGCCTTCTGCGACCTAGTCTGGAGCGACCCGGAGGACATCGACACATGGGCTGTCAGCCCGCGCGGCGCCGGCTGGCTCTTCGGACACAAGGTCGCCAACGAGTTCAACCACGTCAACGGACTCAAGACCATCGCGCGCGCCCACCAGCTGGTCAACGAAGGCTACAAGGTAACCACCCCCCTTTCCCTCCCCCCACCAATCCCCTCCTCACTCCCCCACCCTAACCTTGACTGCAGTACCACTTCGCAGAAAAATCCGTCGTCACCGTCTGGTCCGCCCCCAACTACTGCTACCGCTGCGGCAACGTCGCCTCCATTATGACCGTCTCGCCCGACCTCGACACCCGCTTCTCCATCTTCTCGGCCGTGCCCGACGACCAGCGCCACATCCCCGGCGGCCGCCGCGGCGCGGGCGACTACTTCCTTTAGAAGAAGGAGGAGGGGGACGTTACTGTGCCGGTGACGGCTGGGGTTGGGGATGGGGGGGGGTTGGATGGGGGCCAGGGCGTGTTGCCACATGGCAGGCTTTTGGCTGCAACTAGCTGGCCTGCTGTGCATGGTTTGGGGGGTGGGAGGAGTCAGGTCCAGAGGGAGGTGGGTGTTGGTGCAGGTGAAGAGATTCGGGGCAGGCGGCGCTGAGAGTGTGAGAGTGAAGCGCAGGATGCAGGCGGTCGTGGAGTTAGAGAAGGGGGATGTGAAGACAATGGAGTGGTTTGTGGGTTGGAAGTGATACATTTTTGTAGCGGGTTAGGGTGGTGGGGGTTTGGTGATTGTGTTTATGTCCGTATTTTGTCTTTTTGTGTCGCATGCCCTATCCTTTACGACTTGGGGCCTGGCTGGGGGGGATGACGTTACGTTTGGTTTGCTTGCCAGAGCATGAGATATGTGGCATGGAGACGAGGATGAGGACGAGGCCGGATCGAGCGAACCATGGGAGGGGCATACATGCGGTGGGACGGACAGACGGACGACAGCGTCTTGTATATTACCTACCTTACGGTTTCGAATGAGGAATGAGCGCCATTCTGATACCCTAACTTGTGTTAGGCTTTTGACATGGCTGTGCATTGATGTGACAGATGTAGGAAGCTGATGGACTGAGAGAGAGCCGCATTGAGGACAAGAACCATCAGAGTTTTGATTTTTTTTTTACACTTGCTATCGCCTGCCGTCTATGTACCACCCCCCTCCCACCACCAACCGACCACCGTGAGTATCTCTAGAAAGAAAGAAAACAAAAAGGAATTTTATATGCAAACGTCCTGCTGCAGGCTCCGCCGGTAAAACACGCATCACCTCATCCGTCCAGCAACCATCATCATCCCATCACATCCCATACCGTCCCATCACACATCCCCCCACGCCCCCCTTCCCATTATGTCACATCACCTCCCTCCCTTCAACTCCTCCTCAACCTGCTGCCTCACCACCTCCCTTACAGCCTTCCAATCATTCTCCACCTCGCGCACCCTCTTCTCCCTCTTCTCCAGCCCCACAAACTCCTGCGGCAGCACCTTGGCCTCAAACTCAAACCCCTCCTCATCCTGCAGGGCAAGCGACACGGCCCCGCCAAACTTAGCCGGGTGCGCCGTCGACAGCGAGATGATGGGCACCTCAGCAGCAGCCGCGTTAGAGTTGGTCTCGTCGTTCTCGACCTCGGCGGCGGCGCGCTGGGCAGACCGCCTCGCGGCCTCGATGCCCACGGCCGTGTGCGGATCCAGCACGTAGCCGACCTCCTGGTACAGGGCGCGGATGGCGTCGAGGGTCTCCTGGTCACTGACGCGCTCGCTCTCAAAGACGCGGCGGGCGGACTCGAGGACATCCTTGTACACGGGGCCGAAGCCTCCCTTGTTCTTGAGGTCGGCGAGCCACGACGAGACTTCCTGGCCGGCCTGCTTCTTGTTCCACTCGTCATCCATGCCGGCGCTCGAGGCAAACTTGTAGGCGAGGAACCAGAGGAGGCGCTCAAAGTTGGAGGAGACGAGGATGTCCATGGCGGGGGAGAGGGTTTCTTTGACGCCGTCCTCGTGGGCCTGGGCGCCGTCCTGGGGCAGGCCGCCTTCGGCTTGGGAGCCGTAGGTGGGTTTTTTCTCGTAGCGGCCGGTTTTGAAGAAGCGGTCGAGGATGTCGTTCTCGTTGGTTGCGATGACGAGCTTGTCGACGGGCAGGCCCATGCGGTAGGCGAAGAAGCCGGCGAGGATGTCGCCGAAGTTGCCCGACGGGACGGAGAAGCGGACTTTGTCGCCGATTTTGAACGAGTCGGGCTGCTGGCGGGCGAGCGAGAAGTACGAGTGGAAGTAGTAGACGGTCTGGGCCAGGATGCGCGCCCAGTTGATCGAGTTGACGGCGCCCAGCTTGTGGGTCGCGTTGATCTCCGGGTCGGCGAAGAGCGCCTTGACGATGTCTTGGCAGTTGTCGAAGTTGCCCGTGACGGCGAGGTTGTGCACGTTGGCGTCCAGCACCGTCGTCATCTGCAGCTCCTGGATGGGGCTCACGCGGCCCTTGGGGTGCAGCATGAAGACGGACACGTCCTTCTTGCCGCGCAGGCCGTAGATGGCGGCCGAGCCCGTGTCGCCGCTCGTCGCGCCCACGACGGTAAGGTGGTACCGGTCGCGGCCCGTCTTGCCCTCGTTCCGGCGCACGAGGAAGTACTCGAAGAGGTTGCCGAGGAACTGCAACGCGACATCCTTGAAGGCAAAGGTCGGGCCGTGGAACAGCTCGAGCAGGTGGATGTTGCCTTGTAGGTGGATCAGGGGGGTGACCTGCTCGGCGCGGAATGTGTCATAGCTGCGGCGGATGATGTCCTTAAGGTCGTCGGCGGGGATCTCAGAGGGCGAGATGTAGAGCGAGAGAATGTTGAAGGCGAGGTCGACAAACGAAAGGTCCTTCCACGCCTCCCAGCCGGTGGCGGAGGGGATCTCCTCGGGGATGTAGAGGCCACCATCGGTAGCGAGACCCTTGAGGACAACCTCCTCGAAGGAGAGCTGTGGGGTGTTGGTGTTAGTGAAGGGCAGAAAGCGGGCATGGTGCGACAGGGACGTACACCGCTGTCCTCGCCGCGGGTGCTGAGATAGCGCTGCGACGCGGTGTGCGTTTGCTCGGACGAGCCGTTGGCGGCGCCGTTGGACATGTTGGCGGGATGTGTGGGTGAGGGTGACGGCGCGAGACTGGGGGCAGGCGGCCGGCGGTTATGGCTGGACCAGCTGGTCTGGTACAGGGCGGGCAGCGGGCAAAGTGAGGGAAGAAAAGCTAAGGCAAAGTGAAGGAGTGAAGCGAAGCAGTCAAGGAGTCACAGAGAAGAGGTCGAACGGAACGCAGTGCCGAGTATCGGCGAGCGGGGCCGCAAAAGCTAAAAGACGACGGGACGAGGCAACAGATTTTTGCCCCGCACCTGGCACTTCCTGGGCGGCGACCCAGACAGCGGGGACAGGGACAGCGGGCTGCGGGCTGCGGCGGCGGGATACTGACCGTGGAAGGCGGGGCTGTTTCTCCAGAGTCTCATCAACAATTCCTCTCAACTGGCAGGGTTTGGGCACAAACTTGCAGGAAAATTGACGCCATTGACGCAGAGTGTCCATGGTCAGAGAAGCCAACCCTCTTCGGGACGGGGACGAAGCAAGGGCATCAATATAACATTGGGGGCTTCAGCTCACCTGTAGATGATCTCTCTTCCCCTCATCCTCATCATCCATCCATAAGAGCAATGTCTCTGGGCAACGCCAAGCGGATGCCTTCGTCATTCCCAGCAGCTTACGGTGAGACAGCGCTGCAAACAGCGTCCGACGTCCAATGGATGCATCTCGAGAACCGGCTGTGGGTCGTCCAGAGTTGCATCGGAAGCTCGGCCTGCACATGCAGCCAAGTCTCTGAAGGCATTCCCACTTCCCAACACTGATGAGTCGCATTTTCGGGTGCCATTTCGACTTCCTCCCTCCATGGCTCTGTCTTCGAGCAGCAAGGAGATGAGGCGAACATCTGATACAGGCCACGACAGGTCACGACCCGTGGTGGCGGATCCCCTGGCCTGGAACGGAGCCGAATTTCAACCCCACAGATCAGACTGCCCGATCAGGTCTATGGCCGTTTTATTGACTGATTGTCAGCCAAAAGGCAACGGAGAGTCAAGAGTTCTGATCGCTAGGCTGTGGGAGGGACGCCGCCGGTCCATTCCAGAAAACGGCAATTGGCTTGCGGGAGGATTGGCACGGCCAGTTCAAAGCTGTGAGACAGTATTGGGGGGGGGTTGTGTGACAACTGGACAAACCAAGACAGCAAATGGGAGCAGAGTCTTGGAGGAGGTGCCAAAAAGTTCAACTTGGTGGGCCTGCGGTTGCAACCCATTGGCGTGTCGCCGTGCCCCAGCCTGAGAGGGCGCGGGGCTAACGCGGGAGGTGGGTCTTTGCCTAACGCAAATCGACGCTTGCACCAATGATGCGCAAGCGCCGGGAGACCCCTGCTCAGCTAGCGTCTGACCGGGTCCCTGCCGTGTCACCCCGCGAAAATCAACGAACACTGTGAGCTCACCACCTCCCCACACTCCCCGAGACTTGGAGTTTTCATCCTGGCTTTGCTGGTGTGAGAGCGATGTTTGGGAATGATGGTGCAATCAATTGGTTTTTCCGTGTCAATATCGACGTCAAATATGGCATTCTCCATCCCCAAAGCTCCAATCCAGTGACGTCTTCGTTGGTGGGGTTCCATCCGCGGATCTGGGGTTTCTCACTCTCATCATCGGCGCGTCTGTCACTTGTCATCGACAGATGAGGTTTCAAGAGCAGAAGCAGCAGCAGCAGCAGTTTCAAGAGCTCTCTGGTGATGGAAGTATGGCCTGCTCGGCGGAGCAGTTCGAACGATGGTAGAATTCCGCGGTCGACACAAGATCAGCGCATCTGTTGACTGTGAAATTGCAGCTCCTGCTCACCTGACACTTGTTGCCGCGCCCGAGTCTCACTTTGTCTTGTGCTTTTCTCTCCCCTCCGTGGCTTTCTTTTCCTTTCTTTTTTTTTTCTCGACTCCCTCCATCGTTTAATTACCCCGCCTTCAGCACCGAGCATCTCCTTTGTCTCTTCGCCGTCACTATCATCAACACCAACACCAGGCATCCACAGAGTCACCTCATCCCATTGCACAGACCACAGCAACTGACGCCATTGCCGTTCCACTGGTGTCTTATCTGCCGTGCAGCAGCTGCACTGTGCGCCTCTCGACCCTCTTCTTGACCCCAGCACCAACCGCAGGGATCAGCGATAAGGCAGCTCACGCCCAGCTCCCCCTCACTGCTCACCCCGAGGACCAATCCTTTTCCCGCCATCCTCCCGATCCTCGACCTCACCGAATCAACGACCACGGGCTTCTTCAACAGACTGGCTCAAATCACCACCCGCCAGCGCTTATCCTGCCAGCGATCACCACATATCTACACGTGTATGAGGTAGCGACACTCGATTTCTCTCTAGAGCTACCTACGTCCACCCGTGTCGATGCTGGTCCGTCACGCACAATAACGACCACCCTCGTACACTACCTCTTCCGTGCTTCGCCAACATGGCGACCATCGCCCTCACCCGTCCCGTTGCTCCCCATCGCCCTACCTCCCTCGCCTCCACCATCACCCTCGACAACCACCACCCCTCGCAATGTCCCTCCACCGTCCCCAACAAGCACATCCCCGTGTGCCCGCCAGGACCTATACCCCAGGAAGAGCCCAGCACACCACCGCCATCTCCGAACAAAGACGAAGATGAGCTCCGCTCGCTGCTCTACCCCCCGGACAAATACCCCTGCGTAGAGGCTGGCCGTTTCTCCCTCTACAAGATCGATGCCGACGGTGTGGCCGCTGCCCTGGACCACATTGCCCAGCAGCCCCTTCCCGACTCCTCCCAGGTCTTTCCATGGCTCCATGGACTGCATCCCAACAACACCATCCAGCAGGCCTTTTTCATGGCCCGGAAGCGTTCTCTGCGAAGGACGCCACCTTGTCTGCGTGGGATAACCGTGGTCAAGGCCGATCAGGACCTGAACGTCTCCCGCCTGAAGGGCGCCATTACAGCAGACGAGTTCTTGCAGCTAGGGGTTGCCATCCCAGAGTTCATTGACGTTGATCCCCCAGAAGGCTTCTCTGTCCGCAACTTCCAGATCCAGGCGGCCAAATCAGCCATGACCTCCGATATCATTGTCTACGGCGACGATGATGCTGCGGTGCGAAAGCTCGGTTGGGATATTGCCGCCGCCCAGCAGCGATGGCGCGACAAGCACAGGACACTGCGCCACAGTCTGCCCAAGTACAACACCTTCATCTGCGTCAGCCCGTTCCACGAGTTTGAGGAAAAGCACCCCGAAATTGTGTCAGTCAACTCGGCTGGGTTGCTGACAGGAAACGTGCTGGACTTCTTCCACCAGGAGCGACGGGAGATGTACGACATGTCCCGGGCCTCCGAGATCGCGCACAACGTCTGGCTCGGCCCAACACCCGACTCAGGCTCCGAGGAGGAGCAATCCTACGATATCCTCATCGAATGCAGCGACCTTGGCCGTCTTTGCCCCCTAACCCTCCAAGCCATCTCCTCCGGCCCCGACGACGAAACCAAGCAATTCCACCTCGACTTCCCCTCCTCGGGCTCCATCCTCGCACCCACCTGGTCCCACGCCGAAGCAGACGGCATCCTCGAGTGCTGCAAATGGATCTTCCACCTCGCGCACGGCACCCGCCCCTCCTCTGACTCTGACGGCGACCACCCCATGCTCGCCGAAACCCCCGACGGCACCGTCGAGCTCCATCTCCGCCCCCGCAAGATCCTCATCCACTGCGGCGACGGCTACACCGAGTCGACCATGCTCGCCGTCGCCTACCGCGCCTTTGCCACCGCCGCGCCTGTCCCCCAGGCCTGGCTCGAGCTGCACACCCTCCAGCAGCGCAACTGCTTCGCCTACCCGTCCGACGTCGCCCTGCTAACCGCCATCGCACCGCGTCTGCTGGAAGCCTCCCCGCTGCATCACTCTTCGCAATCCCTCAGCGAACTCACCGAGCACTTGGCTCAGACCGAGCCGCGGTGGTTCTCGGGGTTTGATGGGTCCTTTCCGAGCAGGGTGTTGCCGTATATGTATCTGGGGAATCTGGGGCATGCGAATAATCCGGATCTCTTGCGGGCGATGGGGATTGGGCAGATTTTGAGTGTGGGGGAGATGGCGATGTGGAGGGATGGGGAGATGGAGGAGTGGGGGGAGGAGAACATCTGTTGTGTGCAGAATGTGCAGGATAATGGGATTGATCCGTTGAGGGGGGAGTTTGAGAGGTGTTTGGAGTTTATTGGTGAGTCCCCCTTATCTTCAACCACCATCGTATCAACCATCCCCTATCCCCCTACACGCACGACTCCGTTTATAAGTGATCGATGGTGCTAACACACCCCAGACCGCGGCCGCCTCAAAAACACCGCAACCCTCGTCCACTGCCGCGTCGGCGTCTCGCGCAGCGCGACGATTTGCATCGCAGAGGTCATGCGCAGCATGGGCATGTCGTTCCCGCGCGCCTACTGTTTTGTGAGGGCGCGACGGCTGAATGTCATCATCCAGCCGCATTTGCGGTTTGTGTATGAGTTGTTGAAGTGGGAGGAGGAGGTGCAGAGGCAGCAGGGGCAGCAGGGGCAGGGGATGGGGAAGGATGGGGATGGGAAGGGGGGTTGTGGTGAAGGTGGTTGTGCAGGGGATGGCGGGTGTTGTGAGGGGGGTGGGTGTGGGGAGGGTGGGTGTGAGGGGGGCAGTGGGTGTGGTGAAGGTGGGTGTGGAGAGATCGGATGTGAAGGCAGCGGGTGCGATGAAGGTCAAGAAAAGGTTGAGGAGAAGACACAGGAGAAGACTGAATCCCGAGGAAGAGGGCTGTTCAAGAGGGAACTTGAGTGGGCCGAGATTGCGCGGGAGATCACCCTCATGAACAGGCCGTATGCGCGATGAGCCCGACGACCTTAAGGGGGAACGGCCTTAACGTTCTCAGGACCATCCCCCCTGGCGGGAGATGGGCTGACTGCTCTTGCCAACGCCCTTCAACGACAGGCGAGGTGAAAACGAAATCCATCCCGTCAGCCAACCGCCGCAGAAGGACTTTGAGAACCAGTCTCCTCACCAAAGCCCAACCATCACCAACATACTGGAGGAGTAACCACCAACCAACGGAAAACAGAACGGAACACACAAACGGAAGATTGCAACTTACTCACCAAGGATACCACCACCAACCACCACCACTACCAAGGCGGGAGGAGTTACGTTTTTATCATCATGACCGGATAACGAACATTTCTTTTCATTATTCTTCTCTTCTCTGCCCTGCTTTACTGCCTTGCTTCAGTGTTTTTTTACTCTTTTTCTTTTCTATTCGCTTATCATTCGAGTTTTGTTGATTGTTCGTTTCCTTGCGATGGGATTGGACTGGACTGGGGGATAACACTGGTCGGGATATCGCTGGCTGGCTGGCTGGCTGGGCTGGGCTGGGCTCGTCCGGGATGGATGATATGATAAGTTTTATTCTGCTTCAAAGGGTTCTTTTGTTGTTTGGGCTTGGTGATGACATGGCGTTTTGGGTTTTGGATTTGGGGATATTCCAGGGGAATAACTCCAAGGGATGTTTACAGTTGCAGGGACATGGGGCTTCTTTTGCTTTGCTTTTATTCCAGGTTTTGTGTATGGGATTTAGCCAACCGTTTGGATACGAAAGGGTTGTTGCGTTTGCTGGGTTTCTTTGAAACGGACTGATTGGGCTGGGTGGACTGGCAACGACGTTGAGAGGGCACACATACATAGGTAGCGCTCAGGGGTGGCGAAAGGGTGTAAACATTGATGCGTCAATCCTCGTCATGATCGTTGTGGTCCAATCTAGCTCTGTGTTTCAACTGGTCTGATGAAGTGACTACCACCTGCCAGAGCCGTGATATTTTCGGAATCCATGTGTGTGTTTGGGAGGAAGTGATAGGCAACTTGATTATCTACGAGTAGGCAGTCATACTCCTCCTTCCTCAGTTTTTGCTATCAAACTCTCCCTACCAGGCACCAGCTGCAATTCGAGTGCAAGGGCTGGGAGCAAAAAGGGAGTCTGTGATACTGACTCGATGACCGAAAGAGGGGGGGGGAGCAAACTGAAATGACACTCGTATGTGTTTGCCATGCAGATTGGGGTCATGGTGTTGATATGTAAAGAAGGGCAGGGGATTTGACAACCCAGAGGGGGGGCAGGTTCACCGTCGACTTCTCGCGCAGAGTGCTGCAGACGGTTGCTAGAAAATTTGGCTTGCTCGACCATTACTAACTAGGCAAAAGAGACGGCGTACAAATACAGAATAGATGGTGTTACGTAGAACGATCCCTCAATCCCCAAGACAACAATGACGCCCTCCCAACCTCCCCTCTCCCCACAAGTGTTCCATTCTACCTCTCTCCCTCTTCCCACCCCTAATCCCAACACTCCCATCCTCCCAGCCCTCACCTACCCCCAAAGCGGCGCCCCAACCTCCACAGCCCTCTCCACAATAGCCCTCACCCTATCCGCAAACACCCTATTCCCACACTCCACCTCCAACCCCTCCAACCACACCACCGCCTCCATCTTATCCACCTTAATTCTCACGCCGGGCACCGGAATTCCCAGCTTATGCAGCCTCGCCAGCTCAGCCGCCTGCCTCTCGCGCAGGCGCTTCTCCTCGTCATCCTCACCGGTGGTGGGGCGCTCGTCCGAGTCGGAGACGTCCATTGAGTCGCCGCCGGTTGAGTTTTCTGAGGGTGAGGATTTGGTGGGTGGCTTGATGGCTTTGGGTTGGGGGGAGAGGGGGGGCAGTTTGGGCTCGGCGATCGGCGAGACGTTGTCGGCGCCGAATTGGGCTTCGAGGAACATCATGAGGCGCTCGAGGCGGTCTTCTGAAGAGAGGTTGGCGTGGAGGTTGCGGTGGGGGAGGGTGGGGATGGAGGACTCGGGGGAGGGGCCGTGGGAGTGGGAGTGTTTGCTTGCGGAGCCTGGAGATTGTTAGTTTGTGTTACTATGGATGGGGATGGGGAGAGGAGGCTTACGCTTCACGGCAGCAGGGCTGCTCTCGATGCCGAGGAGGACGGCCATCACGGCGTCGGCAATGCCGTCGTTGAGCATGTTGCCCTCCCACTCGAGCTCCACCTCGCCGCTAGTGCGGTAGCGAACGGTGACGCAGCCCATGACCAGGTAGGCGGCGACGACTTCATCGATGGGGAACTCTTCGTCGGCTTCTTCCATTTTGGTGTCACCGTTGCTTTCGGCGTCCGCTCCGTTCTTGAGGTGCGGCTTGGCCTCGGGCAGCTCCTCGATGCTGCCAAAGGTGCCCTCGAGACCCCACTTGATGAGGTCGATGCCGGCGGCGGTCAGCCTGAGTCGTTGCTTGCAGGCGATGGTGGTGGTTGTCAGGCCGGCGTACTCGCGAAGGTCTTCCGGAGCCATCAAGGACATCTTAAAGTCGTTTTGGACCAGAACACCGGTGATCAGCTGGGGCTCTTGCGATCCGGGGTCTTCCTTAGGCATCTTCATTGGCTGAGGGATCGAGGCCAGCTTGCCAACCACCTTGGCCGTCTTGTCTGTCTTGAAGGGGATGCGGAGCTCCTCGCAGTTCCTAGGGCTGAAGACCTTGACTTTGCTCGTCTTGTGAGCGTTTAAAGACAGCAGCTTTGACTTGAGACGCATCATGTTGTGCACCTCGCCGTGGACGAGGATCTATTGAAAGTCAGAAGCCCTTTCTTTGTATGGAATGAAGAACACCAATACTTACCACCACAGGAGCAGCAACCTCCTCGATAAACTCCCTGTTCTCAGTGCCATCGACATGGGCGGCAAACGAGTACTCCTGGACGGTGCAGCGGCGCGGGATCATGACCTTCTCCGCATCGCCGCCAGGCGCCCGCCTCCCGCCAGCAGAACTCCTCGTCATGACAGCCTGAATCTGCTCCGGCTCCTGCATAATCTGCTTGGCCATGGTACCCTCGACACTGTAACCAGTGATAATAACACCATTCTTCTCGCTAGGCGCCCACCTCTCAAGCAACTCCCGACTCACACCGTTCTGGAGCATACCCGGACTGGCGAGCATGACGCAGCCGCCGACATCGTCAAAACGATCGAGGCTCTTGAGCGAGCGGATGAACTTGAAATCCCAGGGGCCACCCTTACCGGCGGCGTCCCCAGACGCCTCGGCCTCGGCCATGCGCTCCCGGAAGAGGCGCTTGATGTTGTCGTTCATGGCGCCGACGTATGTCTGGTAGACGAGCATGCACTTGCGCGCGAGGTTGCTGGCGTAGTAGATGGGGAATTTCTGGAAGTCCCTGTGCTTGCCCCAATACTCGTCGAGAATGAGCAGCAGCTCCTGGGCGCGACCGAGAGCGAAGACGGGCATGAGAACGCGGCCGCCGCGGTTGAGGATGCCGGTGATGGATTTCATCAGGGCCTGCTCCCTCTCTAGCCTGGGGACGTGCGAGGCGATGCCGTAGGTCGATTCGGTGATGAGAACGTCGACCTTGACACCCTTGGGGACTTCGGCAGATACCAGATGGCGATCCTGCTCGCGAGAGTAGTCGCCAGTAAATAGAATGTTGAGGCCGGCAATCTCGATCAGGAACATGGCGGCGCCAAGGACGTGGCCAGCGGGGTATGGGGTGATGCGGATGGATGAAATGGTATGAGTGGTGTGGTAGTCGATGGCTTCGATCATGGGGAAGGTGTTGAGATGATCCTGCTCAGTGTAGACGAGCTGTGTCGTCGGGTTTGACGAGGTGTTGCCGACGCGCACGCTGTCCTGGATCAACCACTTGTAGATGGCCTTGGTGGGATGTGTCATGAACACGCGGCCGCGGAAGTTCGTCTTGGCCAAGACATATGGCAAGGAGGCTGCATGATCGATATGGAAACTGCGCCGGTCAGTAAGGACATGTCGGAGACGGAGGCGGAGAGTCAGGGTGATGACGGGGGTGGGTTCGTAGGAGCACTACAACGAGGCATGCAGGAGCAAGGGGGGCAGACGGGTAGGCGGGCAGGCGAGGAGCAGCGGTGGGCAATGGGCGACAGATATTGTATTTGATCTCTCTGAATACACAAATAGAGGGGTCATGGGATGGTACATGCTGCGGAGCGCAGAAGCCGTGGCATGGCTGTAGCAGCCAGCCCACCGAGCGTCCGCAGTCCATTGGCAGTGGATGCCGTAAGACAGACTCCTTTAAGGTCTGTCTGCCTGCCTTTACCCGTCGTCGTTGCCCCAAGCCATGCTCCGCAAGACTCGTGCTAGGCATGGGAAGTCACTCGAGAAACACTTACTGGCTGATGAGAAGCACGTCTACGGTGCTGAGATCAAAGTCGTCAAAGAATGGCAGGGCAGCTAGCCCATCGTAGGCCGGGTGCTGGCCGGCATCAAGCTGTGGAACGGGCATCCAAGTTAGTGAGAACTGTTTGTCCAGGGGCCTTGGGGTGATGACAACGCACCATGACGGTCTTGCCCTTGTACTGGATGATGTGACAAGAGCGGCCAACCTCGTTGCCGCCACCGAGACAGAGGAACATCAGCTCGTCTGCTGGGTCGACTGGCTCTTCTGGCACGGCCGATGCCATGGCCGCAGCCTTCCGCTTGGAAGCCATGGTGGTGGAATCTGGACTCCAAGGACAGGGGCGTCAACTGTTATCTGACTGGTTCCCACAATCTGGATGAGTATCTGGCAAGCTGGTTCAACCAAGTCAACCGACTGTTTCTCCTCGATTGCCAGTTGCCACTAGATTGTTGGATTGATTACTGGAGAGTTATGTGAATAGGCCGAGGCGCGATGTGGGCGTCGACAACACTAAATTTTCTGAATGGCGGGTGCGCGGTTGGGGTTCCTATTCAGCGCCTATTCAGAGTGCGAGATGAAGCGGGAACAATGGCAATGGAAATGTGCGCGCAGTGGCAATGAGCGGATGGCCGATTTCGTTGAAGATTAAAAGGTTGGCCAGTGCAACTCTGCGGCTCTTTCCTTCTTACAACCACAAACCAAACCCAGAACACACAGACCAAGTTGCGAGCTGAGTGGATTCAGTGGAAGAGCACCAACCTCAGGCCAAGACCAAGCCGCCCCACTTCCAACGACAAGCTCTGCACGTGACCATTCTGGACGCGACAGACTCGGCGACGAGGCAGCTGCGACTGATTTTGAACCCGACCGCAGCGAACGAGGACATCGCCATTTGCGCCGCGCCAGCACCTTCAGCGCCATCGATTCCGCCGATTTGATTGCCAGCGCGAGCCCAGCATCTGCCGGAATTATTGTCGAGTCGATCTGCGCCGAGCCGGGAGAGGAGACCGCTGGATGGACAAGAGAGAGGGTGCTTAAACCGGCAACGCAGGTTGCGCCTGCCCGCGTCTGATTCTCGACAACTTGAAGACTCGCGTCTTCACCACGCTCCTTCCCACACCCAATTTTCTACCTCGGCTCTCGAATTTCTCCAGCGAATTTCTGCTCCCACAACAAATTTCCCGTTCCGCGCGCGACTCCTGCGACTTCCACCAACTCTCCATCGATTTCGCCCGCCTCCTCTGCGCCTTGCTCCCCATCGTCAACCCATCAACCCATTTTAACAAGGAAACCACGAGGCCCAAGTCGCCCATTTTCTACTTTCCCACCTTTAACCATGGCGCAACCACACTCGCAGCTGCACCAGGCGCCGCCCCAGATGTCGCAAGTTCCTCCGCATATGCAGCAGTTGCAGCAAATGCAGCACATGCAACAGCAACAGCAACAGCAACAGCAACAGCAACAGCAACAGATGGCCCCGGCCTCGCAGATGCAGCAGCGCCCAGCCTACTCGCCGCCCCAACACTCGCCTCCGATTGCGAACAAAGTTCCTCAGTCCGGCTACGGCATGCCTCCGAACAAGCGACCGCGCACTTCGCCGACTTCTCCCCCCGGCCCGCCGCAGTCGCCTTATGTTGCTGCTCAGTACGCTGCAAGCCCCCAAATGGGCGCTGCGTCTCCCGCGCCTGTCGCTTCCCCGAACTACTCGAACCTCGCCGCGCCTCAGCAGTACACCACCCCGTACGCGAATGGCAATACCGTTCAGTCGCCTGTGCCCACGCCAACCCTCTCAATGCCCGACACTCGCCCTTCATACCCTTCCTCTCCGGCCGCTCAACCAGTTCCCGCTGTACCCACCCCTCCTCCCAGCGCCCAGCAGTACACAACGGCAACCATGGCGTCAATTGTCCCCCCGCCTCCTCCCATGCCCGGTGTGATGGGCCCGCCGTCGAAGCCCGCCGAGAAGCCCGCCAAGGAAATCGAGTACGATGTCGCCGACTCACTGGCCGGCACTGGCATTGACCTCCGCGCCGAAGAACAGGCCCTCGCCGATTTCTATGGCGGCTCCTTCATCCAGGAAGCGAGGACCGGAGCCCCGGCGAATGCACCAGGAAGCAAGGCTTCGTTATACGGCGCAGGACATGTGAATCAGCCCGGCGAGACCGTCACTGCTACTAGCCAGGAGGGCTACGAGTCCGATGCAGCTCGAAAAGTTTGGGAGGACTCTGCCCACAGGCTGGCGGTCACGCGCAGCAATGAGATTCTGAGCCCATTCCTCCTCATTGCTAATCTGCACCAGCGCGTTGAGAAGATTGCCAAGGAGCACGGCCTCGGCGTTAATCTCGATTTGAGGAACGCTCACCCCGCGGGCAAGATGAGGGCGCCCCAAGAGTTCCCTCCTCCCAAAGTCATAGTCAGCACGAAGCTCGGCCCCGACGGAGCCATTGTCGCGACGACCGGTTCCTTCATTCCCCACGACGCCTACCTTGTCGATCAGCTGGCCCTCGTGTCCATCGCCACCAAGCATCGCCTCAGAGAGCTGATCGAGGATGCCAACAGCGTCGCCACCATCCGCCAAACGACATCCCATGGAGAGATACCCGCAGAATGGGCCGATGTTGCAGTGCCGCTCCGGACCGGCCTTGATTCCCTTCCCGAAGGCACTGCGAGCGCAAACCCACGAAAGCGTATGGTATCCTCGACCTTGTATTGTATGTGCTCTTGTTAACAATCTTCAACAGGCTCCTTCAGCGAGTTTGCGGGGTCAAGCAAGGGCGGAAAGCACGGCCCGAGGAACCTCATGGAGGCCGTTCGGGACAACGCAAAATCCGATCGTGACGCCGAGGACGCCAGACTACTCAAGCGCCAGAAGCGCCTCAATCCCGAGCCGGCACAGGCCGGTTCCCGCGCCGGTTCCGTTGCCCCAGGAACTCCCGGCGGAACGGCCCCTGAGGAGACCCCCGCCAAAGCCCCATCGAAAAAGGAGCTGAAGAAGGGTGCCGCCGCGGCGAGGTTGGCGGAAGCCTCCAGCACGGCCAACACGAACCAGACCCTCAGCACCCTCATGGGCGGCTTCGGCCGGAAGAAGAAGGAGTATTCCTGGCTGCAGAAGTCGGGCAGCACCCCTGGCACCCCGAGAGCAAGTGCCGCCGAGGCGAGCTCGTCTGCCGTGGCTGGCGCTGCGAGACCGCCCGAGAAGCAAAGTCTCACGCCCGACCCAAGATATCCTCGTCTCGGCACCTGGCGCGAGGACAAAGAGAAGGGCAAGAACATCCAGCTCAGGGACTGGGTCACAGCCCTCGAGATGGACGGTATTGAGGCTCGAGCCATTCAAGATGCCTACATGAAGCTCGATTCATCAACTCCCAAGGACAGGAACTAGCACTCACACAGCTGAGGTGCTGTGCAACAACCACCTCTAGCGAGGGTGTCCCCCGTCGTCGGACACATGCTTGCTGCCTGTGTCATCGGGCACATCAGAACCCAGGCGCCCAGTTCCCCTCATTGGCAAGGGAACACAGCGCAACCAATTCAAAAACGAAAACACATCACACCTGCTTGTCCAACGAGAGGAAATAACGAGGGTTCTCAACAAGAACTTTGGTCAGCATATTCGACCTTCCTCTTTTCCTCTCCATTTTTGTTCACCCTTTGAATGAGACTTTTTAATTATTGTCCATCGCGCATTGCCCTTTGGTCTCACACAGAATTCAGCCAGGCGTTCTGGCACTGGCGTTTGGGTTTCATTTTCGGAGGGGTTTGGTCGATCTGGCATTTGGGCATGGATGGACGAAGGAAGGATTTGGGCTCAAGAGGGCCTCACTTTTTTACATTGCCCCGGAGGCATTTGGACGCGCAATGAGATCGCGCTTGCGGATAGATTCATGCCTCTACACATCCTCTCCTAGATATCCCCCTCGCCATACCTGCCGGCGATGAAGCGATTGCGATGGGCATTCTGCCTCGCCTGCTTCGGGCTGGGATGATCTTCGTGGAGAGAGCGAAAAATGGAGTTTCGATTTTGATCGTGTTAGATCTTGCCTCAATGCCCCATCACTGCTCCTCCAACGGGTGACCAATGTGATTGTGACATGACCTTTCCAACTTCATGGCCATTGCCCACCGCTACAGATAGCTTTCTCCTGAGTTGCTTCCACTGCCTCTGCTCACAACGGCTTCCCTCTCTCCACGATTAGCGGTTGAAAACCAACCTATCTCTGAGTCTCAAGGCCGGGAATGAGCAACAAAACCAGCTCCCATGACTTGAAAATGGCTTCATAACTGGGAAGGAAACTCTTAAGACGTGTATCTCCAGCCCTGGAACCCTATTCATAAGACTCGCTACTATCTATCCGCCAATCCCTATAACTCTACATCAATGCATTGTTTCTCCTTCGCCTCCTGTCTAGTCTAGCTCTCTCGAGTCTTTGACATTTAATCCCAACCACCTAACAACAAGATCCAATCCCAAACACTTTCCCACCAAACACACTACCACACCCTCGAGAAGCAAGCAAAAACATCAAAACATCAGAAAGCAAATCGGAGCAAAAGCAATGCGTCAGCCGCGAATCGAACGCGGGGCCCATCGATGGCAACGATGGATTTTACCACTAAACCACTGACGCTTGTGGAGCAGGAGGTGTTTCCTGATTGAGAAGATTGGACGGCAGATGGGTTTATGAGTGACAACAGGTACTGGGGGCAGAGATTTTCCTGTGAACCATCCATGACCGTCTCATTGAAGCATCTGGAATGAAATAGGTGACAGGTTTGGAGGGTTGAGATAAGTAGAGGGTGGAAGAAGGGAAGTTTGTTGTTGAGGAATAATGGAAATAAGGGGTGTTGAAGAACAATGGGGATGGGTTGAGATGGTATAGTCTGGGGGAAGTCTTGCAAGAGACTGCAAAATGGGATATTGCAAAGGAGGGTGCTTCAAACTTCAAGTTCGAGGCTAAGTCATTGAAATCTAGTGATCCAAAAACTGCATTTTCACTGTATCTTCGAAATCCCGAAGAAGAGATGGCGGTTGAACTCATGACGGCCAAAGCAGAGTCTTTCACCACATCCTTACGAAGAACTCAACCCACAGATGCAATAGAACCTGGGACCGGATACGAAGACAAGAAAGAGGCACAAAACCCTCCTGATGGGAACACATCTTCCTCGCAACATTGGCCGTCTTTAACTCAACAAATACTTACTTGCCGCAGAAAACATTGTTCTCGCCGAATGCGAGACACAACAACAACCAACCAGCCCAGCCGTCCTTGAAGCCAAAGTCAACTCAATTACCATGGCCTCTCTTTCGTACAAACAATTCTACGCCCCAACTAAATTCTTCCTCCCGTCCCGTTCCCGTTCCCGTTCCGATCTCCCTCGATTGCCGACCGGCCACCCAGCCGCCTTCATCTCCCGTCCCAAGCTTCTGCGCATGTAATGTTAACGCCATGTCTATTCGTATCTCTCTCAAGTTAACAGCTAACGGCCTTCCTCATCCATCTTTTTCACCACGTTTCTCATCTCCCTCACCTCCCTCTTGCGTCTCCTCCTCCCTTCCTACGGCAAACACCCAACCCCTCCCTCGCCGAACCGTCCGTTTGGCTCAGTGCCCTGGCGGTAGCCGAAACTGGCACAGCCAATGCACGGCCCATCTTGCATGAACCACAGTCCGCGATATGTTCTTCAGCCCTGTCACCCAAGCCAGCCAGCCAGCCACATCTCTCCAAAGCCAGTCGGTTGCGGAACCGGGAAAGGGGCTGGCTAGGCATCACCATTGATGGTGATCACCCGGAACCTTTCCAACCCGCGCAAGATGGCTGACGGGCGTTTCTTCATCCAACCTCGCTGATCGATACCGTCAGCCAGTCAGTCGGATCAAGCACTGTCCGCCCCCGATTCGCCAGCCCATTTCTTTTCTCTCTCTGCCACCTATACAAGCGGAACGCCACCGGCAGTTTCTCTTCTTGTCAGTCTCCGTTTGTTGCTTGTTTGCCCACTGACTCAAGACAAGACAACAACCAACCATCCCCTTTTCTCCTCACCTCAAAGTAACCTTTCCTCGTCTCGCGCTTGTTTCAAACCCAACGTTTGTCCTCTCACTCAAAGGGACAATAAAAAAAAAAGAGAACGAAAATACCGTGATAGATCAAACCACTCAATATCAGACCACAGCTCAGCTCTTCTGACAGCCACACCATCTTCCCTTCCCCGGCTTTCTCCAAACTGCCCACCCCCAAAGTTAACCAGCTATTGGAGAGTGAGTGTCATCTGCGCCATCAGGCGTGGATGACGACGAAACCCTTGCTCGGTACCAGCCAGAGTGAGAAAACCCAACCCAACCGAAACATGGGCAGGGGTGTCGGTCGGGTTCGAGAGAGATTTGGAAACTGTCATCTCTCAAGCGTGCCCGTCGCTTTCTTTTTTGTTCTTCTTCGTTCACCCTGCTTTCCTCTCTGGTTCTTCCCTTGAATATCTTTCCTGATAAGAGTTACGGATTATACGCCGACAGCCTAGACAGACGGGACACAGGGCGATGGACGAACAAACCATACCTGGATTGGGTTGGGTTATCTGCGTTTGTTGATACATCCGGGAACTGTTCCTCCGTCCCTGCCTTGGCAACGGTCCCTCCCTCCCCTTCCCTTCTGTGTGGTATGTCTGCCTCTTTGTATGTGTGTGTGTGTGTGTGTGTGTGTGCACGGTAGGGTCAGCCGACCCCAGATTTCCCAAGCATTCGGGCCTTTGGCGCGATTGGAGGAAATGTCACAAAACCCTGCACAGCTGGTGAGCAGCCCAAGCCGAGAGCGAGCCAAAAAAAAAAATGCGATTATGGATTGGCGAAATTTGTTGGGCTCCCAGCCAGCGCGGGCCCGAGCAACTGGGTGCGATGTTGTTTGGGCCGGGGTGTCATTCTACCTGCCTCCCTGTCTGCCTGCCCAAGCAAGGGAAGGGAAAGTGAGAGAAAGAGGAAAAGACATCCGCGGTTGTAGGGAAGAGTTTTTTGTGATTAATTAATGATGGGGACGAACGCAACGCTCGGCAGGATGAGCGGGTTTTCGCTGCTGCACAGGCGGGAATCCTTCCCCGGGCTCCCACGCGACCCCATTGCAGGTCGCAGCAGAGGTCGCAGCCAAGCCCCAGCAGCAATGCAACCTCAGGGGGCGTGGATGAGGTGAGGTGAGGTGAGGTGAAGGGGGGACTGTTGGAACCTGTGGCTCGGGAAAGGTGCCCGAACAGAGCTGGTTTCCATGCCCGGTCACCGGTGTGTGAGGTCTAACCCGACCCACGACCACACCACCCCGGAAACTCAGGTTGCTTCCACACATGCTTCCAGAAAATCCCGTCGTCGCTTCTGCAATCGTCTCCGCATGGAGTACGTACCTGCAGCTGGCTGCAGCTCGCTCTTGGGTTGGGTTTCTTGGGTTTGGCCCACCAAGAACCGCCTTCCCCCCTGTTCGTTCATCTCGCGTGGACCGTGCAGGCGTGAGCGTGATGCATCCCCCGGAGAGTCTTGACCTATGCTGGAAGGCAACTCTCCAAGGCCTTCTCAATGCTAGCATACTCTCCCCGCGGCCGTCTCAAGTCGAAGCCACGTTGCAGTCAACCCAAAAGGACGGCACACTTTGTGGAGTTTTGCTCGCCGATGACCTAAGAGCAAGCAAAAGCCTTCTTGAACGAGCCTAGGCACATCGCGGACGATGTTCCGTTGGGTCTTCTGGAAATTTGGATCTGAGTTAGCGAAGGAACGTAGTGGAGCCCGCTCATTACCCGACTTCGTTTTGGTCAGGTGAAACTGTTGATGAGCTCCGTAACGGCCGTTGATGAAATGGACAAGGGGGGTCGAGGATCTGGTGCGCCTTGGTGGGAGCTGGGGAACGGCTTTGATCTCTGCCATCTGCCCATCTTTGCCTGAAGCGGAAACAGGAATGAGGCCTGGAATGCGCGATCTGAGATGGCAGTTGAGGCTGCGATCGATCCATCGATTTTTCGGGTCTTGTCACATCTGATGGCCGGATGCCAGAGACATGGCTTGCCAAGACCGAAGCCCCGAGCTCTTTCGCCTTGGTCTGGCTGTTTGCTGAGATCTCGACCGTTCGCTGGCATGTTCCGGCCGCAAAGTCCAGGAGGGTCGAGCCGCGAGGAGTGTTGGAGGCCAAGAGAGAAGAAACATCGAGCTGCGACAACGGCCGACCGTCCGTGGCCCAGCCATTCAACGGTCTCGTCACATGATGGGTTTTGGATGCGTCGCGTATCTGGAGGGCTTCGCTTTGTCTGCACGGTGACGAAAGGGTTGTGAGTGGTTGGGGTCTGTTCAAGGGGGTGTTTCCCTAAGCGCCTGGTTGGGCTTGATCAAACCGCATGTCCTCGCAGAAAGAGCCGCCCTTGGGTGCGGTTTGCGGGCTGGATACCGTATGGGCTGCGTCGATGGAGCCAACAAACTGCAGCCAACTCAGCCCCAGACAAGCTTAAAAGGTTCTGATGTGCGGTTTGTGGGTGTGAGCAAATGCGCCAACTGCAGAAAAAGAAACCCCCTTGCTGGATACTTTCGCGCCGTGTAGACATGACAAGCCGTCGGGTTGGAGAAAACATCCTCTTCGTCTTCCTGGGTTCCTGGATTGGATATTCTGGGCTGACTGATGTGAACCGCGGGTGCTGCAGGGAGCTAATGCAGGTCCCAGAGGTGAAGAAACGAGGCCCCGTTCGATCGGCGCCGTCTCCGCTCCGCCTGCAAGGTACCGTCAATCTGCTCCCGTTACGGAAACCTTGGGCAGGCCAAGATCGGACGGAAATACCAAACGGAGGCATCCGGTGTGTTTGGGTAATGTACCATACTCGACGACGGTGTAAGTCAACCCGACGGAAAGGGGTTGGGGGCCAACATTGGCACCAGAGTGTCCGTTTGGTGTCTTCTCGCCCGTCCAGTGTCACACACCTCCCCTCGGCTCGCCTTCTGCTGGCTTCTCACCTCGCCGCATGAGCGCCGGGGAGTGGCACCACAACACGTGCGGAACGGCCGGACCCGGAAGAGCGACCCGTGTGGCCTGGGTCCCACAACGTTTTCATGTGCTTTGCCCCGAGTTAATTTACCAAGAACTGGACGCGAATCCATCAACACCTTTCCAGGCCCACTCCGCGTCCCATGGATCATGGATATTGAAAGGGAGAACAAATGCATTCGCTGATGAGAGACCTCGCGTTGATGAGTTTTTGCTGCTGAGTCGTCGGCGTCATAGGGAGAGAAGAAGCAAGGCGCAAAACTTAACCTTGCCGGTTTGTGTTTCATGTCGTGTTGATGTGCGTCCTCGGTTTGGTGTTGTGATGTCAGCACGGAGCTCTGCATCGGAGGGACAAAGGCGGTACGGCCCTCCCGAAGCACCCGGGCTCAAGGTTTTGAGCGTCATTGCACAGCAGCAACTATTTCCAGCTGCTGGGCCGTCGTTGTTGATTGCCGAAAATACGGCCCTGGGAACACCTGTGTCTCCTCACCCCTTGCGTCAGCGACTCTCATTGTGTGCAGTCGTGGGTAAGACTCATCTCGGTGGCTGGCCACAGCTCTCGGACCCGTCGCTGTAGGCGCGAGCGACCCGAAATCGTGATCCCCCCTTTGTTGATGAAGCCCTGATTGCATGTGGGGAGAGGCCCACCTCGGTTCCTGATCGCCCTGTGCAGCCGCAGGGCAGAGATGTGCATGCTTCTAGAAGTTTTCTGCTGCCGTCCATGCGCCACCGATGGAACGGAGAGGCCCACTGGGTGCTCTCCGTTTCTTGATCTGCATCCGCCTCAGATCAGATGGCAGCTGGACGTCTCTCCACCGGGCGCCTCATGGACGATGCGGCCATGCAGGATCGGATTTTGGATTGTGCGGCGCGGGGGGCACGCCAATTTTCCATTCCATTCCTACCCGAGACGCTGTTAGCTTCTGATCCGCTTGAGCTCGGCATTGGTTGCTCGCTTCTGCGATCGCGGATACCGGCAGGTTGGTAATGGCAGCTGGTCGTGTGGGTTGGGGAAAGGCAAGGCTTGCCGTGTGGGTTTGTCGCAAGTTCTTTGTCTGGATGTGCCATGCTGTCTCGGGTGGTTAGGGTGACGGGCCTGAAGCGCATTAATACGACCAATATTGTGCGGACAACCACCAGTCTTCCAAGCTGATGGTCGGTCCAACGGCGGGGCGGGCGTCGTGATACTTGGCGATCCCGATCAATCTGGTTGTGGCATCCGAGAGGTGCGGACGCGTTTATATCCGTCCGAAGGGAGGTGGGACAGGGTTCAGCTCGCCTTTCCTCTCCCAGTGTGATTGGCACAGCCGCGGAGCCCTGGGTTTGGAAGAGACGAGATCGCATGCGCTGAACGGCATCCCGAGAAGCTTCGTCATGTACGGACGCAACCGCCGGGACTGCGTGCGTAGCTACTGTGATACCTCTGCATCCGAAACAGGCCCGTCCCGACTTCCAGCATCGCGGTTATGGGTTGTTCTTGTTTCTTCCTGAATCGCAGCTATCGTCGGCCCGGTGTTGGCCTGGATCAGAGCGGTCAAGAAGCACAGCGGCTCTCGTTCATGAAACTGCATGAGGGGAGCCAGCTGTTGGGCATCATCGCATTGGCCTTGCCGTTTTGGGTGCGTCTCCGGCGTGCTTCTGGGTATCCATCTTTGCTGTGAGGAGCCAGCAAGCCGGGCGGATGTCAGTGCGCATTCTTCTTCGTTTCACCGCCGTCTTCCGACACTGATGTCGGGCATCTGCCGGCAGGTTGTCCCGGGAGTGATGATGACGATGAGACAGGCGCTCCGGTGTGGGGCTCCGTTGTCCCCGGCGGCCAGTGCCCCTCGCTCGGCTGTCTGTATCTGGACGCTGGGGAAACGGACCACGGCTTGCCACCAAAGATCACGAGCTCAACTTTCAGCTCGTGCAATGCCTTCGTTGTAAAACAACCGGCTCTTTTTGGACTTGTCGGTACACCACAGAACCCAGGCTGTGTCATTTATTCCGTTCGGACCGCCCCGCAACAGCCATGTTCGGTGACACTCGGAACCTTGATGAGCCAATGAATCTGTCTTGCTCCCTTCTGAACGGCGGCTTTGACTCGGAGCTGCAGATCACAGCCTCGGCTGAGTCAACCGGCTTCTGCAGTCTCTGTGCTCGATTCTGGCGACTCGGATCCGGTCGACTCGAAGGCTTATGACGTCTCTCATCATCTGCCCGCCTGCATCATGACATCCAACGTGAGCAAACTGGGCGCGAGAGTGCTTGCGCGGAGCACGGGGAGGACGGTTTATGGTTTGGAGATCAATGTGCTGGACGATGCAGAGTGGTTATGTGCATGTTGGTGGCCGCCCCGACGTTCGCTGTCCATCCACTTGAGCTCTAACAGGTGGGCTGTGAGAATTTTGGTGTTGCCCTGGTTTTTGGGCATCGGCCGAACGTATTGATCGACAGGCTGGATGCTTGGTGGCTGACGAAGCTGCAGGCTTATTCGGGAAACCGAGACTTGAAGATGCTCGACCAAGCCTCAGGGCGAGGTGTGCGACGGAAACGTGGACATCCTGTTAGCCAACACTGAGGCCGGTGGGCGTCATCGCTATCAGGGCAAACCCTAAGAATAGGAGGCTGTCTGGCGGACGAGGAGGTGGTGCCACGACAGCCAGCAGCGAGGCTGCGTTATGCAGTGCACAGATGCATGGGAGGGATCTTTTCCGGGGGATGTGCAGTGCAGCAGTGCGTTTGGGCCGGGGTGTGGGGACGGGGAGTGTCTCGAGTCTTGCCGACGTCCCAATGGCCGGCGCTGGGAACGCACCCGACTTGGCTGCCCAGGCTGTGGCTCCTGTCGATCCGGCTGTGGGCTGATGTGGTGATGTCTGACGGATGCGCAGGGCGGCGGCTGGTCGCTGGATGTGCAGGAAATCGGGACGGGAAGCGGGTTTGCGATCGGATCAGATGCTGGGGTGAGCAAACAGACCAAATTATCCGTCACCAGACCTCCCAACAGACAGACAATGGAGAGATCCGTCTGGAGATCGGGAGCGGAGGGAGAGGGATGGAAACAGACTCGAAATTGCAGGGACTCGAGACGAAAGCCAGTTTTTGCGACGCAGGGGACGGAAGCCACACCCGGTGCCGGGCTTGCATCGTGTGACCGAACCTTTGCTTTCTGCGTTTGCTGAGTCGGATGCAGGGCGATCGGTGATGGACGCTTTTACTCCGTACGAGCAGACAGCTCGGAGTTGTTGTCAGAATTTAAGAATCAAGGTTGAAGAAGGTTTGCAGTGTGGAGTCTGGCTCCGTTCCAGTTCCTGCCTCAAGGTGAGTCTGCTGTCAAGGTAGTCTGTGTGACTGGTTAGGGTTACAGTCCTTGGACATCTGACATCTTGATTGGGAGAAGCTGTGGCTTGTTGAGGATGAGAGGGTGACAGTTTCTTCCAAACTTGGAAAGGAGCTCTAACAATGCGGCAATGTGCCATGATGCGAACAGTCAACGCTCTTTCCGTGACCCTCAAGCAGGCACCCACGACTCGAGTTCCCTTTGTCTCTGTCCCGTTCGTTCTTCCAGTTCAATCCAAACAACCGTCGTTGATCTGTTGAAATTTTAAAAATTTTCCGCTCGCATCAACTGTCAGCTGTTTCCTTCCCAGGTGCCCGGTCATCTTCACCTTCGCCCTCACCACCACAGACCCACCGCCGGGCAAGGGCAATTTGGGAGAACAACCTGGAAACTTGGGGCCGGTGAATCAATCGAGAGACGAGACTGCCGCGGATGGAAACACGCAAAAAGCTGTCAGGCATCCAACAAACCGACACCTCTCGCTTAATGGGTTGGAATTGTGATTGCATTCCTTGCTTCGTCTGCCGGCCGCTCACATCTCAGCGAAGAATTCGAGGGTTGACCCGGGAGTCAGAAGCGTGGCTTTGACGTTGTGTCTGGGCGACGCAGGTACGGCACCGTCTCCCCGGCACAGTGGCCTGTGCTGCTCATATCACCCGGTTCTCGCGAAGCTGAAGCTGATGAGCGCCAAGGGAACACAGGTACCCAGCTGCGCCGTACTGCGTCGTTCCGTTGCGGAACAAGCAAGGTCTCCCTGTCTTGGTGAATCCGCCGAGGCCGTCTGCTGGGACCTGACATGGAAACGCCCCGGCCAGCCGAAATGGCAGAGACACTCCCCAAAAAGGAAGCTTCCCGGCCTGTCAGCTTGCCGTTCGCGTTTGACGCCGGGAACACCTCCCCGGCCGCCAAAGCACGGAAAACGGAGCGCCCAGGGGTAAAGTACCTTGCAAAGAGGTACCAGACCTCTGGACTCGACGCCATCACCAGGGTCCGGGGAGCAGGGGCAGGGCAGAAAAAAAAGAGGTGTTCTGCCATTTCCCTTCCCTGGTCTCCCAGCAATCCCATCCCTTTATAAGACCAACGGCTCCCCTTCCCATCGTGTCTTTTCCTTGGATCCCCATCACAGTTCTCCCACCCTCTTCACCGGGTTCCTGATACAGGTTGCTCTCCTGACAACAGTTGTTGGCTATCTCAGGCCACGCCTAGGCCCACTTTCCAAGTTACTTGACTGTCGCTTGTGACATCGCGCGCTCGACTTCTCGAATCCGTACCTGAAACCAGCAATCACCGACATTTGGAGGAAGGAAAAGGCCCGAAGCAGCACATCGGACTTCATCACATAACATCGACCGGCCCCATTCACCGAGTTGAAAAGCTACGAATATTCCTGGACGCCTCCCTCCGTCACGATCCATTTTGATCGCATTTGGTGTCGCCTCCAGCAGCTCAGAGACTGCCATTCGACAGACGGACTTGTCTGGAACCGCAATCGATTCGGCAGCGCTGCATACTCGTGTTGCATCATTGCCTCAGCATCTCACCAATCCCATCACCGTTGCGTCTCTTATCATTCCCGTTGGGTCTCCCGATTGTGAGTCACTCTTACGACTGAGATGCCACTGCCTGCTTGGGATTCATCTCGCCCTACTTTCCGGCCGTGGTGTTTTTACCCGGACAAGTGTACTTATACTGGTGCTCTGGACCTTGTCGCTAACATGCTTGTTTTGCTGCCGCAGCTCTACCGTCCTTCCCACCACATCACACAAGATGATTGCCCGGGAGCCAGAACATCTCGTCAACTCCGGCCGCGGAGCCTACGACACAACAGGCGTCCCCAAGCCCCCTCCGCCCAAGCCTCGGTAAAAGGATCCGACTTTCATCGGAACGAAGCAATGTGCATCATTTGTTTGCGCCGATGTGGACAATGGGCGCATATCGGCCAATCGAATTGCGAGGCACCACCACCACAGCACCCCAAGATGGTGTTTGTGATGTGCGCTTGCCACCTGCAGCTTGCCCGATCGACGATCCCGACCGCATCCCGAGCACAACCACCTTTCTCCCCTTTCCACCTTGACGATATTTCGTTTTAATCACGCCTGTAACACTGCGACTATAATTCGACCTGGCGCCCATTACCGGGCCATCTCACATTCCGATACAACATTTTTTTTTAATCACCATTTCCTCATACGATACACATTTCGGCTCACAGCCACTTGCTTCCCAGCAGCACGCGACGGGACCACCCGGGAAGGTCTCGTTGCGCATTTTCATACTTGTTTCGAGGGCACGGCGTTGAGATAGACGGGATCGGGTCACGGCTTGCTTTGGGTGTTTCGGCGACGCGATTCTGTCACTTTTCAACCTTTTTATCAATTTCACGCGCACCACATCAGCACCACGGTGCCAGCACAACAACCAGCTGGCCCAACACCTGGATCCGTGCCAGCGACGCCATCACTGCCCAACCGACTCCGACCGCTTAATTTGCCGGACGCGGCGCCACTGTTTCAAGCCATTTGGCACCGCCTGGCGTCCATCACACTCGGTCTGAACCACACCGGTTGCCAAGTTTGAGCTGGGAGGGCATGAGAGGTTGTTGGATTTGGATGAGCTGAGCGCGCGTTTTTCTTTTTCTGTTTTGGAGGGTTTTGGGGGTCTTGGTTGGCTATGGGTAAGACTTGGAGGGCGGGCAAAAAAAGGAAGGGCTGCTTGATTTTGGCATATAGACTTTTTCTTTTGTTCCCCATCCCCTACACCGCGGTTCCTTTTTTCAGATGGCGACATCCCCTCGCGGGGAGGGCCATCACTGCGGCATGACGATTTCCTTGTTTTGTTTTCAACACCATGTTTTCTTTACTGTACACAATCCGGCTGGAGAGGAGGAGTTCTTTTTACACTTCAGGCCACGAAGGGTGCTGGGCTGGATCCAGGTCAACGAAGATACCCCCTGGTGTTTAGACGAAGATGTACACTAGATATAAGACGCGCAGCAGCTACACGGCTCAGAGCTTGGCTTGATCTGGCGGGTAATCAAGATTCATTCAACTGAAATTTGTCCGTATCATCATATTCAGCAGGTGCTTTACCTTGGGGGAGGACTTGACACTCAACCTGCCCGTTCTTGATAACGGAAAAGGAGCAGTGAGAATAAGGCAGCCAACGGACACAGATAAGTCATGTGGCGGTCCATAGATGCAGCGTTACACGGAAAAGACCAGCTGAATGGACCTGATTCCCGTCTCGTGGCAACTTCAACTTCCAAGCTCACGAATTGGAAGCCGTCGTCCGTTCGACTCGTGACTCTTTCCTTCCAGTATCACCAAACCATTCAGTATCCCCCTATCACTCACCCAATAAGTTCATCCTCCTGGAGGGAATATCAAGAACTGGGCAGGAAATAAGCAAAGCCTTGGGCACTTTGGAACGGGAGTCACCAGAAGGGGGTCATACCGACCTCTTTGTGTAACCTCAAATGCTGGACGGCGCCTCGACCGTCCGTATGGATACGGGTTTAACATCCGGCGTCATCGCGGTTGTACTACATACATACATCCATACGAAGTACATATACGCCGGACGGAAAGAACGGAGCTACAGCATCAAGTGATGACATAAACCAACAACAATCCACAATACATCCATTCAACTGGGACAGCAGCTAGGGCCAACGGGAGGGACCGCCGTGGCGATAAGTGCCGGGACTAACTAGTCCACAAGGCGAAAGAAAGGGGGCGAGAGGGGAGCTTTCATCAGCCTTTTGAGCCCTTCTAGAAACTTCATCCAGACCCAACAGGGCCTGACAAAGATCACAGGGACGGGCCGGTCGGGATGGCCGAACGGAGCTGGGTCCGCCCTGGGACCAAGCTGCCCGGATCGGGTTTCCGAGTTTAATGAGGTCGGCGATGGTGAGGCCAAGTCGGGTCGGGGGATTTGTACTTGTATGCTGTGTTACACGAGGGTATGGGTGCTTTGTAAGACGCGATATGGGGGCTGGGGGGGGTGTAGTTGGGAGGGTGAGGGTGGGTTAAGTTTGGGCGGGCGGGACTGAGAAGGCCGATGGCGATGACGATGGCGATGATGAAGAGCAAGCCCAAGGCAAACAAGGTTTTCAGAGACAGACAAAAAAAAATTATTGTCATTCTCTTTCTTTCCTCTCGGTGTTGCACCTTCTGACCGAGGCGGACGGGGGGACGCAGACAGACGACGCTAATGCACGCTTATTAAAGGGGCCCCGGCCACAGAGTCGGACAGGTTTCCCATTCCCAGCGCTGCGGTCCTGGGTCCCGCGTCCTGCACCGGGAACGGCCGCCGGGTGGAGCCAGCAGGATTCACCTCCAAATTCTCCAAATTTCCCTCTCCACTCGTTGGCAGCCAACAGGCGTGGCCGGGCAGGGATGCTGGCAGCTGGCCGTCGAAGAGCCAGCATGAGACGGCTGGGGTCGTCAATTTCCCGGACTTTTTTCTGTTTTTCTTCTGCTGGTAGGCGAGGTTGTTATTGCCAGATTGGGGTGTTGATGACGAGGACACTGCAGTCAGGTTGGAATGTAATCATCTGCACTGCCCCGAGGTGCTGAGTGTTAGGTTGTGTGTATCGGTATGTCGTTGCATCCCATCTGTCCACCACATCCATTGTACTGTACCCGAGAAGGACGTCTCGCACCCAACTTCCACTTCGTCACCGAACCTTTTCCCCTCGCAGCCACGTGGGGGTCTTGTCATCTTGGGATCCCATCCCCGTTTCAAGGCTGGCAGTCACCTGACGCAGAAATAGCGACGGATCTCTTCGGGTGGAAAAACACTTGTCATTTCAACTCATTTCTGTTTCTTTCCTTCCTGGTCTGAATCTCGCCTCGCTCATGTTGTGCTCTGGCCCCTAACCCCCCTGAACGATCACCAGACCCACTTTAATCCCGGGCGCCATGGCATGATCATTGCAAAGCGACCGGGATAACCTCCCACATGATGACCGACCAGCAACCCTCGAAACCGCGGAGCGATCCCGGTGGGATGGATCAGGATCAGACCTCATACCGCTAGCCCGGCCTAAGACCCAGGGGGGCTTTGGTTGCGGCGATCAATCTCTTGGTCAGTGTGTGTTCTTTGTCAAACTCTGTCCGAGGTCTCAGAGTGTCCCTCTCAGAGAGGATTGGCGCCGGCGCGATTCCTCCATCCCACTCACCCCATCCCGGACCGATCCTGTACGTTTCATCAGTTCGAGAAGCTCTGCAGCTGCTTTTGTTCTAGAAGCTCCACTTCCTTCTTTCCCGGCGTTTTCTCCTGAGATTGACGGAGCTCCTGCAGCTCGCATGCCCCACTTGAGCAGAGGAGGCTCTCCGCTCCTCCGTTTTCCAGCCTTGAATGAGGCATCTCACTTCGTTCCAGATCCAAGGATCTGGCATCTTCATTCTTCTCCTGAGATCGAAGCGATATCTCAGATGTTCCAGCACGGAATTGACGCCTTGAACCACTAGGCCTTTCATTCTTACCAGCTTGGCAACTAGCAAACACCTTCCGAGCCGAGCAAAAGAAACAGCCAGCAACCCCCAAACAAGAAACATGAACAACCCAGTCCTGATCCAAGTCTAGGACATGTATCAACCACCCAAGTTGATTCACCCACTGCCCCTCCCTCCCTAAGCCCCACCATGTATCTATCAAAACGGAGCAGTCACCCATCACACCCCTTCCTTTTCCTTTCCCTTCCTGGCAAGTGCCGCCTCCAAGCCCCAAGAACAAGCAAATGCCCCAAGACCAACCCATTCCCCAAGCCACGGTACCGGGTCCCTGTCCCGGGCCTCCCATCCCAGGCCACCACCCCAGCAAGCGTTTAGCGTCCCAGCAAGCGTCCCACGTGCCCCCTTGCCTCGCCCACCCCCATGGGTACACTACCCAAGAAGGCGGTGGGAGGGATGTGGGCGGAATGGGCGGAACAGAACGGTGTCTGGCCGGGGACGGGGCAGGGGGAAGGAGAATTTTCTGGATTTTCGAGAAAGGAATTTTACAGGGTGAGAAGGGATACGAAAGGCTTGGGCGTGACATGGATGTGGGCATGGGGTCTTGGTCTGGGCGTGACTGGAAGGCTTGAGGGTGAGTCAAGGTGATTGAGTGGTGTTATCGCAACGGTTTGTGTCTTGGAACTTTTGGGATTTGGAGGAGGGGAGGGAAGTAAGGTTGTTGGGCTGGAGAGAGACATTTTGGACGGTGTGCCAGGGAGGGAAGACTGAGTCTCGTTCAATGTCTCCGCTGAATCTGACAAGAGAGCGTTTCTCTGTGACCAGGCAGTCAGTTTTGCGCAGATACGCTGGTGCGAGGGACACCAGTCTTGGGTTTCGGAAACGAAAGTCCTTGTCAATAGCAAGGTACGGAGAAATGTTGGGGCATAATGATCAGTCGCCGTCAGCTTGTGGCTCTAGGATAGCCGCGTCTGAGGCAGGTTTGAATGGCTGACTTTCTAGGGGGCGGAGAAGAGTTGGTTCATGGTGGCTCTATGCTCTCCCAGTTCTCCTTCTCTACATAGATTCGGAGAACTTGCTGTCTCTTTCTCGGTGGCCTTGTGGAAAACCGAGCCTTGAAGTACTATCGCGGACTGCCGCGTGGAATTATCAAAATCTTCAAGCTCGCGGGAACGGGCAGGATTTCGGGCATGAGTCTGGCACAAGTCCAACTCGGTTTGAGAGCCTTTTATGACTGATGTCTTTACATAGGTACACAGACGCAGACGACAAACTTGGTTGAAGTGACGGCGATTAGACAAACAAAAAAAAAAAAAAAAAAGGACGAGAGCCCTAAAATACATAGGAGCTAGAAGGTAGTTGTATTCTTGTTCGTAAACCTTGAGCTATTCGGGAGAAGAACTCGGTGATTGAAGCAGAAAAAAGACACAAGCTTCACAAGACTGCCTCGGAAACTGTGCGGAAAAGAAGCCGGGATTGGATGTTCTTGTGACTTTGAAGGTGAGATATTCAAGTAACATAGCGCCAGGCAACTTGTTGTTTCAGAAACATTGATCACTGGCCTTGGGCCCGTTACCACCTCCGGCTTCCGGATCCGGCGCCGGCTTCGAAATCAGTCCCGCGCCCGGGCTTGGCCCGAGGTGGCGTCCGGGTGGCCCCACCGAGAGCTACAGTGCGGGGCTGAGCTCCTTGCTTGCAACGTCAACAGCCAAGCGATCCCAGCCATTGCTTCTGCCAAAACCACCTCACAACCCAACACCACAATCCCCCAACGGTCATAACGCAGGCCTTTCCGACCCGAGGCACAAACAGTTTGCCGAACGACTTCAGCAGTCAAGCGCGAAACTGCCATACCATTCAAACCCGCCAATCGCGACCCTCCCAACCCACTTCAACCCACCCCTCGAAACCGCCCACCATGTCCATCATCCGCGAGCACACCTCCGCAACCCTCAGCGACGCATGGCGCACGATCGACATCGACGCTCTGGACCCCGATTCCACCGTCAACTTTGACACGGCCTCCCTCCACCCGCCGCAGCCCGAGATCTCCGAGGCCGACGCGCGGCAGCTGACGGCGCAGGTGCGGCAGCTGCTGCGCGGGGGCGACGCCGAGGGCGCGCTGAGGGGGTGCCTGGAGAACCCCGTGTATAATGGGAGCGAGTCGGCGCGCGAGCAGGCGCTGCAGACGGTGATTGAGGTGTTGCAGAGTATTAAGGTGGGGGAGATGAGTCCGCTTTTGAGGAGGGTTTATGGTGGCGAGGGGGGGGGGGAGTTGGTTGATGTGTTGATGAAGTATTTGTGAGTTTTATCTGGGGGGCTGGTTGACGGGTTTTAGTTGGGGAGTGTGCTGACTGAAGTTTGGATTTAGGTACAAGGGCATGGCGGCCACGTCGTCGGCGTCGTCTGGCGGCAGCGCCCCGCGCACACCGACCCGCATGACCCCCCAGCAGACCGGATTTAGCCAGATTGCCGGGCGCCCGGGCGTGCCAGCCGAGTCGACGGGCGCGGCCATGAGCGTGCTTCTCAGCTGGCATGAGAAGGTGGTGGAGGTGGCTGGGCTGGGGTGCATTGGGCGGGTCATGACCGACTGGCGGAGGGTGTAAGGGGGGGTGATATGGCGTTGGGGGGTTGGTGTTCTGCAAGCTAAAGCAAGCCGTCGGTTACAATAGACAAGGTGGCGTTTTGATACGGATCTCTGGGTTGCGTGGAGATGCAGGCGTGGAAAGCTTTGTGGTCTTATGGTGAGGATTCTATGCGAGGAGGGGTCAAAGTCGGGGCAGATGCTTGCACACCCATTGCCTCAATCAACACCGAACAATGTATAGTGACTCGGACCTGCCGCACCCAACGTGTTTACACATACTCCTACAGCACCCCCCCCCCCTTCCCTACTTCTGCTCCAAGATATCCTTCAAATTCACCTGCCCACTTCCCCTCGCCAACGGCTTTGGCTGGCTCCCACCCTCCTTCCACCCAATCATATGAATAACCCTAAACGTCGCCGGAATACTCCCATCCTCATTCCCATGCAACGCCCTATAAATCGCCTCATTCGCTAGCAACACATCCCTCCCAATGGCACCCATCTCCCGCCCCAGCACCGCGTTCCCCTCCCCCATGGCCTGCAGATCCTGCATCAGCGCGAAGGTATCCGGGTAATCCACCACGATATCCTCCACATCCACCGTCAGCATCTGGAACCCGGCTTTGCCCATCAGCCCCCCGACATCCCGCACGTCCGCCAGCGGCGACACGTGCGGCGAGATGCCGCCCCGGCGCTCCTGCTCTGCCAGCTGCAGCGACGTGCGCAGCTCGAACAATGTATCCCCGCCCAGCATCGCGCCGATGAACGGACTGTCCGGCTTCAGCACGCTGTTGATTTGCGAGAGGACCCCCGGCAGATCGTTAATCCAGTGCATCGAGAGGCTGCTGAGCACCATGTCGAAGGTGTTGGGTTCGAAGGGGAGGGTTTCGTCCGAGGAGAGGACTTCGCGGGTGAGGTTGAGCGGGGTGTCGAGGGGGAGGGAGTCGTCGCGGTGGAGGAGGGAGGGGGAGGTTTCGGCGGCGATGAGGGAGGAGATTTTGGTTGCGAGCGGTGGGGAGGTGGGTGTATCCGGGTCGGGGTTCTCGCGGGTTAGGGCGCGCGCGATGTTGCAGGAGTTGGCGCCTAGGTCGAGGACGAGGGGGAAGTGCCGCTTGATGTCCTGGTGGGGGGTGGTTAGTGGTGGTGTTGGGAGAGAGGGGGGAGGGTGAAGGGGGGTCAGTACCAGCAACCGCTCGCACACCCGAGTGGCCACCTCATCTTTGAGATAGTCGGCCTGGCGGCTGAGCTCCGGGTTGGCGGCGGCGCGCTCCTTCTGCAGCCATTTTGCGCGGCTGTTGAAGACCTTAAACACGGCACCGCCGGGCGCCTGGAAGGCGTATGTCCGGCTCGGGGGAGGTGTTGCGCCAAGTAATCGTAGGTTCTGCGGCCGGCAGACCCGGGGTAAGTTCAGCCGCATTCTCGAGATTGTGGCAGGCAATGGCCTGGCATTTCCGCAGCTGGGAGTTGTGATGTCAATTCGCGGCTTGGAGCCGTTGAAGAGCTTCGATAACGATCGCGATAAGCGCGGGAAGCCACAGCCGCAGTGGCCAAGCCACAAAATGGCTAATTTGGCCCAACTTGGCTTAGATCATTGCAATTGTGTTCAATATCTAACCAACTACGGACTAGCTCCCTGATTCTCCTGGCCAGTGGGCCTGGCCCTTGCGGGGACTCTTGAAGATCAGGGATGCAGCAGCGAATGCGACTCTGCCCACTCCATCTTTTGGCTCTTTTGGGGACGTCGACGTCCAGCTCCAATCCCCACCGCAACCCCCTGAACCACGCCGCCGCAGAGCACCACACTGCGCGCGCCAATTCCCGATTTCGAAACCAGCTCTGAACGCGAACGACTTCGATTTTCCACGACGCCAGACCTGAGATGCAGACAACCGACGCGACCATTTTCCGGTGACCTCAAAGCGTGCTCGAGAAGAGTCAGGTCTTCCGCTCCTCCGCCATCGCCGAATCCACCGCTTCCTAGTATCAGCCTCCTCGACGACTATGCGCAGTTGCTGAGAAACTGGTATTGCGCCGCAACACACCGGTTGATTTAGACTTGTTGGACGACTACTTGGAGCACCATTTTGAAGGAGATACAGCGTCGAACTCGGGTTTAGCTCTGGACATTGATCTCATAAAGTTTAAGAACTGCTCATCCGCCCAACATGTCGTCCTCAATGCCCGCCGGCTTTCTGGGCCGCTCCAGCGGCAGTAACTCGAACATGCGCGGGCTTGTTCAGTTCATTGCCGATCTCAGAAACGCCCGTGCTCGGGAGCTGGAGGAGAAGCGCATCAACAAGGAGCTGGCCAATATCAGGTAAGTCTGGGTGTTGTTCTGGATTCATAGGTCGCTCCTAACGCAGATTTTGTTACAGACAAAAGTTCAAAGGTCAGCCATGCTATGTGGCTTCGAGTCAATGTTGATACTGACGGCGGTGTAGATGGCAATCTCAGCGGGTACCACAAGAAGAAATATGTTTGCAAAGTACGTGGGACACCAATATGCGTGGCCGCGAAGTGAAGCTGACGCTGCTACAGCTCCTATACATCTACATTCTCGGCTGGAACGTCGATTTTGGGCATCTCGAAGCCGTCAACCTCATCTCGGCAACCAAGTACTCAGAGAAACAGATCGGCTACCTTGCCATGACGCTCTTCCTGCACGAGAAGCACGAGCTGCTGCACCTGGTGTTCAACAGCATCCGGAAAGATCTGCTGGACCACAACGAGCTGTTCAACTGCCTCGCCCTGCACGCGATTGCGAACGTCGGTGGTCGGGAGATGGGCGAGGCATTGAGCGGGGAGGTCCACAGGTTACTCATCTCACCGTACGTCGCAGCTTGTGATCTGTCTGCAGCTAAACCATTTCTGACGAGGACAGAACATCCAAGGCGTTTGTGAAGAAGAAGTCGGCGCTGACAATGCTCCGTCTTTACCGCAAGTACTCGGGCATCGTCCAACCGCAATGGGCCGAGAGGATTATCTCCCTCATGGACGATGTCGATCTGGGCGTGGCCTTGTCCGTGACGTCTCTCGTCATGGCGCTGGCCCAAGACAATCTTGAACAGTACAGGGGCGCATATGCTAAGGCTGCCGCCAGACTGAAGCGCATTGTGATAGATGGGGAGTACGCGCCAGATTACCTGTACTACAAGGTTCCATGCCCCTGGATTCAGGTGAAGCTGTTGAGGTTACTGCAGTACTTCCCTCCATCAGGTAAGACACGCACCCCGAACAGTCCCGGAACTCCCACTGACATGCAGCAGAGGACAGCCATGTGCGCGGGATGATCCGGGAGTCCCTTCAAAAGATTCTGGATCTGGCTCTGGAGACGAGTAAGAACGTGCAACAGAACAACGCGCAGAACGCTGTCCTCTTCGAGGCCATCAACCTAATCATCCACCTCGACACCGAGCATGCGCTCATGAAGCAGATCTCGTCGCGTCTCGGCCGCTTCATCCAGTCCAGGGAGACCAACGTGAGGTATCTCGGCCTCGAGGCCATGACCCATCTGGCTGCCCGGGCCGACACACTGGAGCCCATCAAGCAGCACCAGGAAGTCATTATTGGTTCCCTCAAGGACCGAGATATCAGCGTTCGGCGTAAGGGGTTGGACCTGCTGTACAGCATGTGCGATGCCAGCAATGCGCGGGTCATCGTCGGCGAGCTCCTCCACTACCTGCAAAGCGCGGATTTTGCCATTCGGGAAGAGATGGTGCTGAAGATTGCCATCTTGACCGAAAAGTACGCTACTGACGTACAGTGGTATGTTGACATCTCGCTACGCCTCATCGCCATGGCAGGAGACCACGTTAGCGACGAGGTGTGGCAGCGAGTGATCCAAATCATCACCAACAACGAGGAGCTGCAGGTTTATGCAGCGCAGAACATCCTTCAGTACTGCAAGCAGGACCATGTCCACGAGACGCTGGTCAAGATTGGCGCCTACATCCTCGGCGAGTTTGGCCATCTCATCGCTGAGGAGAAGGGGTGCAGCCCGATCGAGCAGTACCTGGCGCTCCAGGGCAAGCTGCCGTCCTGCTCGTCGGGAACCCGCGCCATGATTCTCTCGTCCTTTGTCAAATACGTCAACCTCTTCCCCGAAATCAAGCCACAGCTCGTCAACGTGTTCAGCGTATACAGCCACACGCTCGACCCGGAGCTCCAGCAAAGAGCATGCGAGTATCTCACCATAGTGAGCATGCCGACAGACGACCTCCTCCGCACTGTCTGCGACGAGATGCCGCCGTTCCCGGAACGCGAGTCGGCCCTGCTCTCCAGGCTACACCAGAAGCATTCCAAGACGAGCGACAAGCGGACGTGGGTCGTGGGCGGGAAGGACGCCAACGCGGATACAGCCGAGCTCGCGCTGGTTAAGCAGGGGAGTCTTAGGAGGACTTTTACCACGAACGGCGGCCCTGGCGGCGGCCCGGCCAACACCACCATCACCACCGCCGCCAACGGCTCCGCCGCCAGCGACCTCGCAGGCCTCGACATGAGCAACATCGGCCCCGCCGAAGCCAAAGCGCTCAAACCCCCCAACCTCGCCAGCGCAGCTCACCTCTCCCCCAACTGGGAGCGCGGCTTCAACCGCCTGCTCGTCCGCGCCGACGGCGTGCTCTACGAAGATGGGCAACTCCAAGTCGGAGTCCGCTCCGAATACCGCGGCCAAATGGCCTGTCTCATCCTCTACTTCACCAACAAAACCCCCGCCCTCATCTCCTCCTTCACCACGACCCTCGACCTCGACGACTCCGAAAAAGGCCGCCTAACCTGGGACGTCAAGGGCCTGCCCGACACCACCATCGCCCACGCCGCCCAGGCCCAGCAGGTCATCATGTTCGAGGCGCGTCGCGTCTTCGACAAGGCGCCCACCATCCGCGTCAGCTACCTCGCCGGTGCCCTCCAGGCGCTGACGCTCAAGCTCCCCGTGACGGTGCACAAGTTCATGGATCCGGCCGAGCTGACGGCGGAGGACTTTTTTAAGCGGTGGAAGCAGATTGGGGGGGCGCCGAGGGAGGCGCAAAAGATTTTTGGGTTGGCGCCTGGCGGGAAGGAGAGGGAGATGACGGAGGGGTTTGTGAGGGGGGTCGTGGAGGGGTTTAGGTGGGGGGTGTTGAATGGGGTGGATCCGAATGGGAGGAATTTGGTGGGGGCCAGTGTGCTGCATACGTCGGAGGGCGGGAAGTATGGGTGTTTGTTGAGGTTGGAGCCGAATTATCAGACGCAGGTAAGTTTCAGCCCGTTTCCAAGGTGGTTGGGAGCGAGTGGGATGCTAATATGGGCTGGGTGCAGATGATCCGGTTGACGATCAGGGCGACTGATGATAGCCTGCCCCCGATTTTGCTGAAGCTCATGGTGGACAGGCTTGCGCAGGGCATGTCGACGGCGCAGGAAAGGCCTTCGCCGCCGAGTGTGACGGAGATTAATGATGCGTTTAGGAATATCTTGGTGAGGTGAGGAGAGGGAAGAGGTTGAAGATGTGTCGAGTGGGCGTGGTCAGAGGGTGGATGGAGGGAAAATGCATACCCGGTCTTGTCGAGTGTTTGAGCGGCCATAGCATGGAAGTAGTTCTGGGAAATGAAATGGAAGTTGTTTTGTTGTTGGCTCAGAGTCAGGAGGAACCTGCCATCACGGACTTGGGCCTCAGTGATGCCGATGAGATTCATTCTGTTGCTGGATTAACCTCTGGAGATTATACCCGTGTCTTTGTGGTCTCTTCCATCCTTTTCTTTGCATCTTCCCCCACTTGACTTTCTCCTCCTTCCTTTTTCTTTCTTTCTTCCTGATCCATCCTCCCCTGTCATGTCTTTTTAGGTTGCTGTTGTCTGGGGTGGGTCCTCCCCGCCGCCAAGAGCCTTTTATGCCCCGCAGTGACGATCTGTTGGCTCGAGCTCCTGCCAGGAAGAGAGCTCCAGGTCCTTGACCAGAACGGGCAGGCACCAGAGCTCCTTCTCCATCCCACATCCACCAGATCACAAGACAACACAAGCAACACCAACTACGGACGGGACAAGACGACGCTTCCCATTATTTTAACTACCCGCCCACTACGTGCCGTAACCCCCCCCCGAATGTGATGCGCAAACGATGCGCTTTCAACCCTGAACAGTCTTACGAAGCGCCATATCGGCAACATCAGCAACATCCACATCTCCAAGATTCGAACGAGCCCTACCACACTCTATCTCCCCAGACCTGATATCTCCGCAGCCACCACCTTCTGATAGCACCCGGACATCAAACAGCACAGCCGCCACCATGCCCGACAGCTTACTTAATTTCGTCACCTTCAACCAGGACCACAGCTGTCTCGCTGTCGGTACCTCCAAGGGCTTCCGCATCTTCCACACCGACCCCTTCAGCAAGATCTTCACGAGCCCCGACGGCAATGTCTCCATTGTCGAGATGCTTTTCTCCACCTCGTTGGTCGCCCTCGTTTTGTCGCCGCGCCATCTGGTAATACAGAACACCAAGGTGCGTCCCCCTGCTCTTCCCTCCCAGGTTGGCGCATCTCTAACCGTATCATGCATGAGCAGCGCTCCTCCGTAATCTGCGAGCTCACATTCCCGACGGCTGTCCTCGCCGTGCGCCTGAACAGGAAACGGATGGCGGTTGTCCTTGAGGAGGAGATCTACCTCTACGACATCGCCAACATGAGCCTGCTCGCCACCATTGCGACATCGGCAAATCCGAACGCCATCTTCTCTCTGTCGCCCTCACACGAGCCCTGCTACATTGCATACCCCCTCCCGAAACCGCGTGAGGATCAGGGCGAAAGGCGCCCGGCCCATGCCCCGCCTCTTTCGACCTTCGTCCCGCCTACATCCGGCGAGGTCATCATCTTCGACGCTGTCACCCAAAAGGCGGTCAACGTTATCGAGGCCCACCGCTCGCCCCTGTGCTGCGTTGCCCTGAACAGCGATGGCACGCGCCTCGCCACAGCATCTGAAACCGGCACAATTGTCCGCGTGTTCTCAGTGCCAGGCGGCCAGAAGCTCTTCCAGTTCCGCCGCGGCACCTACCCCTCGACAATATACAGCATGTCGTTCAACCAGAACTCCAGTCTGCTGTGTGTTTCGTCCACCTCAGACACAGTGCATATCTTCCGCCTCGCCAACGCGCAAACCATCAACGCAAACTCGGGAGCCATAGCAGAGTCAGAGGCCGCAACCCCACCCCGCACAAACCGCTGGTCGCGCGCCCGCAGCAACAGCATAGAGTATTCCCCGGGCAGCAACGCGGACTCCTCGCCCCGCGGCGGTGCCGAAGGATCGGACTACCTGTCCGCGCAGCAAGGATCCAGCCAAAACGAGTCAGCCAGCGGCTCCTCGACCGCCAGGCGACAAAGCGGCACCTTTGGCAGCATGCTTCGTCGGTCGTCGCAACTGGTGGGCCGCAGCGTCGCGGGCGCCGTGGGCTCGTACCTCCCGCAGTCGGTCACCGAGATGTGGGAGCCGCAGCGCGACTTTGCGAGCATCAAGATCCCGAGGGCGAACGGCTCGCGGGGATCGGGCGCGGGAACGTTGATTAGTGGTAGTGCGGGCCCACTGAGGAGCGTGGTGGCTATGTGTAGTACCTCGCCGCAGGTCATGGTGGTGACTAGTGATGGGACGTTTTATGTGTATCAGATTGATTTGGTGAGGGGCGGTGAGGGTTCGTTGGTGAAGAAGATCTCGTATGTGTCTTCCCCTCCCTATCAAACTTGATTCAATGGTGTGCTGACGTGAATTTAGCATCCTCGACGGCGATAAACTAGACGCTTCTGCATACGGCGCGTAGGGCAGCAGTTCGCAGGATCTGTTATCTCCCTGGGGAGCCGAGGATTAGGAGTACGTTGACACCCCGACCGACACTTCCTCCTCCGCCTCCTCCTCTGTGGCGCTGTCCGCGGACTTTCCTGCTGTTCCTGGCGGCGCCCAAGCGATCATGGCCGTGGTGGCGCTGTCAGGCCATGATGGCCTTGGTATGGGCGAAGGTGTTGGCGATGAGGAGATGGCGGAGCGAGAGGAGGAGGGAAGGAGCGATGAGGGAGAAGAGCGAGATGATACCCAGCGAGAGGATGAGGAGAAGGAGGAGATGGAGGCAGAGAAGATGTGTGAATCGGTGATATGGGGGCGTGAGCGCGTTGCGCGAGGCGATTTCACGGATGTTCGCGGGATCCCGGACGAGGTTTCGCGACTGAGGGAGGAGGTTGGTGGAGGTTGGGTGGCACTGTCCCGGGACGACCTCTCTCCTGGCAACGCCGAGGGAGATACGCGACAGCGCTCGTTGTCATCACTCTCTCAAGAGCAGGAGGCGGAATTGTCAGCGCATTTTGCGGAGGCTGTTGCGCTGGGGTATGTGATTGTTACTTGAGCCGGGGTTGGCTGAAGGGTTCTTCTGCCTTTTCTTTTTTTTTTTCATTGGGATTACCAGCGAAAGGCTGGGGATTGGCGTATGGGTTCCAAGGGACTGGGGTATGGCCGTGGTCTTGCTCTGAGCATAGCGTTTGGTGTTTCTGGTTTTAGTTGTTTGTCGCTTCCTTGGCTTTAACTACCTAGTGGGATGTGTGGTATCCCTCCCAGCGAGTAGGATGGGTGATGAGACTATCTTTAATAATAACTATCAGTACTGACCAGTAGGGATTGTGTGGATGTGGTTCTGTCAGGGAGAAGGATGATTATCCGTGGCTGTGATGTTGAATTGCCAGCCAGGAGGTGTTGAAACAATCAACTGCCATGGGAACAAAAACAGACCGTCAAGCGAATTCAAATTTAATTTCCACACATGCCCCCAAACGCAAGAGGTATCGATCTATCCTGACATCCCTTTCCAAAAACAAAATGCTGTTGTTTTTCCAAACCATTGCTCCCTCCCCCTGAAACGGCATACAAGAAGCCCCAAACCACAACCACCAAGAGAAGTCATCAATATGAGAGAACATCCAAGTGCTCCCCCGAGTAAGTAAAACACTAGAAAGAAAGGAACCGTCTTTAAACCTTCGACTCGTAATTCATCCAAACCGACCACTGGGAATCATCAAACACAACGTCACCTCGGGCTCGGGCTCAACGCCGACGACCCCCTCGCAGGCAAAGCCGCGTTACTGGCCTGTCCTCTCTTCAGCGCACGCAACTCCTCCTCGGCCTTCCGGCGTCTCGCTTGCTCCTCCTTCATTAATCGTTAGCAAGTCTATCCCCACGCAGCAACAACAACAGACTCAGGAAAACTCACCCTCATATCCTCCTGAAACTTCCTCCTCTCCTCCTTCATCATCCCCCTAAACTGTTCACTCAACACACTCGCGCCCTTCCCCCCACCCCCACCCCCAGCACCACCCCCCCCAACAATTGCCACCGGCTTCAACCTCTCCCGATCCAACTCCTCCTGCACCCTCTCCAACCTCCCCCTCAACCCCTCCACCTCCATCTCCAACTCCCCCTTCACCCCCATCACCCGATCCAACCGCCCCTCCAAATCCAACCTCTCCCTCTCGGCAGCAATCGCCTCGGCCGTCACATCCTCCAGCTCCCTCAACACCCCCTCCAACTCGCCCCTCAACCGTCCAATCTGCGCGTTCAGCTCTTCCTTCTGCCCGGCCCCACCCAACACAGCGGCGGCCTCTGCCGCGCGCTGCTTGCGCGAGCCGTAGGCGCCGTCGAGCTCCGCTTTGGCGATGGCGACTTCGGTTTTGAGCTCGACGACCATGGAGTTCATGCTTTCCAATTCTGCGTCCTTGGAGGCGATCTCGGATTGCAGGCGCGCGGCTTCGGCGTCGGCGGCGTCGGCGGCGGACGTGGCGTTTTCGAGTTGGGACTGGACGGCGAGGAGCTCGGCTTCGGATTCGGCGAGGGAGGTGTTGGAGTGGGCGAGCTGGGCGCGGGCGGTGGTGAGGTCGGATTCAGCAGTGGCGAGGTCGGCTTCGGTGGTGGTGAGGCGGGCGTGCGTGGCTTGGAGGTCGGCTTCGAGGGCGGCGGTGCGGGAGTGCAGTTGGTCGTGGGTGGATTTGGTGGTGGAGGCGGAGGCGGCTTCGTTGGCGGCGGTGGTCTTTTGGAGGGTGTCCATGTCGGAGAGGGCTTGGTGGAGTTTGGTTTGGGCTTGGGAGGCGGCGCGCTCGGCGTCGTCGAGGAGCATTTGGGTTTGGGCGAGTTCGTCAGACTTGGCGGCGAGTTCGCGGTCTTTTTCGGACTCGCTGCGGTTGTTGAGCTCGCGCTGTTGTTTGATTTGCCGTTGGAGGATGTACTTTTGCTCGCGGAGGCCGGTGGCTTGGGCGTACAGCCACTGGACCTTGGTGGAGAAGGCTTGGAGGGAGTAGGGCTCGTTGGTGTAGCCTTCGAACTCGTTGCTTGAGAGGTCTTCGTCGTCGTCCGTGGGGCTGCCGGGTTGGCTCATGGCGGCGCGGTTTTGCCGGCGGGCAATCCGCTGCTGCTCGATTTCGGCGTACCCCGACTGGATGATCTCCCACAGACCCATGAGGACCGATTCGGCCTGGTCGATGTCCTGCTTCTTGGCTGACACGGATGACGATGCCTCAACTGCTCGAGAGAGCTCTGAACCGACCGCCCGGAGGGCATTCTCGAGGTAATCCAGCTGTTCATCCAAAGGACCCTCAGGAGGCGGCAGCAGACCGTAATTCGCCTGCTGCAGCACCAGCTGCACTTGACGACACAGCACCAAAGCCTGCTTGCTAGCTTGGTCGAGAGATACTTCCGCCTGCTTGAGCGACGTTGCAAGCTCCGCGGTCTCCGCGGACTCTGACGCCGCCTTGGATGTCTCGGTCGCAAACAGCTTCTGCTCCTCAATGGCCGCCGAAAGGCCCCTCTCCATATACTCTAGCTGGCTCGCCAGCGTCTCGCCAGACCCCGCAGCGTGAGGGCTCCCAATCCCCCCATTCTTCGCCGGGTTGAACCCCACAATCACATCCCTAAGCTTGCTGTTAAGCACCTCTAGCTTCGCCTCCGTCTCAGAAATCGTCCTCAGCTGACCCTCACTCTGCGCCCTCAGCTCCTCCGTCTCAGCAGCCATATGCTGCTCAATCATTCTCATCCTCTCATCCGCCTCCTTAAACCTCCCCGCCTCATCCATCATCCTCTCCGTCTGGCCCCTAACACGACCATTCTCCTCCTCCAACTCCCTCTCCCTCCCCCTCAACTTCTCAATCTCCCCCATCGCATCCCTCTGCCCCTCCTTAAGCACTTCCTCCGATAGCGCTAACCTCTCCCGCTCATCCTCCAGCTGCCGAAACCGGTTCTTCATCTGCTGCTCTGCCGTCTTCAGCGCGATATTCTCCTCCGTGATCCGCTCGTTCTCCTCCCTGACGCCATCCAGTTCCTCGCGCAGCTGCGCCAGCTGGGCATTCTGCTCGCGGATGGGGGATTTCATGGGGATTTCGATGGTGTTCGTGCGCGGGCGGGTCGACGAGCCGTTGACCGTGTCGAGCGGGAGATAGAGGCTCTTGTCGTCGAAGTCGAAATCGTCGTTGGGCGGGTCGAGGCTGTCGCGCGTGTGGGTGTAGGTGTACAGACTTTCAGGGCTGCCCGGGATGCCATTCATCATGGGCCCCGCAGGGGATTGGCCTGGTTTTTTGGAGGAGACGCGGTGCGTCATCTGGAGGATGCCGGCTGTGTGTTGGAGGAGACGGCGCTGGGGCTCCATGAGGCGCTTTTCCAGGGAGAAGAGCTCCGTAGTGAGTTCCTCGCAACGGCGCTCGCTCGCCACCCGCTCCATCTCGGCTTCTTTGGCTGAATCGCTCATGCGGTTGCTGAGTAAGCTCCTTCTCCTGCCATCGGCTTTGGGCGAGGAATATAGCCTGGCCATGGAGATCGCGGCGTCGCGGTACTTGGACTGGATGGCGAGATTTGCGCGGACCTGCTCGATGCGTGACGAGAGGAACTGGACTTGCTTCTTAAGGTCGTCGACCTCTTCCTGCGAGAGGATCTCATACGTCTTGCTGTCGGAGAGGGCGGTTTCGGTCAGAAGGTGCACCTGGATCGGGTCTCTGAGATCGACGAGCGGGGAACTTTGTGGCCGGTTCTCGTTCGACTGCAAGATAGGTTTCAGGTTAGACACTGTCACACCAAGCATTGGTCGGGACTGGGGACTGGGAAACGCAAGGAGGCATACGGGGTTGTATCGCGCCCTCTCCTTCTCGTAGCCGCTGAGGGCCTCGTTCCTATACCCGTCTACCAGATTCTTCCCCAGCGGTGTTCCCGAAGGTTGGCCACCGGGAGGGGAGAACCTCCCTGTTGGCGGGTATCCATCGCTCCTTTGCCCGACTGCTGCCCCCCCCGATCCTCCTCTCCTTGTTGCCGCGCCGTTCATTGCGTCGTCGTTGGTTCGATAAATGTAGCCAAGGGTAGTTGATTCAAACGATCATTATACAAGAAGCAAATCCAAAGGTTCCCGTCGCGAACTCGGTCAGCCGAGGGGGTCGCCCTTCGAGGAACCAATCCAAGAACGCTTCCAGCTATAACGCCATGCGTAGGTAAGGATGACGATGTTCGCGGGTGTTGTTGGGGCGACGCGGGTCCTAGCGTATGTGTTCGCGACTCGAATTGGTAGAGACAACAACAATTCGAACTCGAACTCGGTCGGTCGTCGAGGACAAATCCAGGGAGGGAGCAAGGACACAGCTGAGATTCAAGAAAGGCGCCGAAAGTGGATCTTGGTCCCTTAAGGCTGCATGGCAGTTGGGACGCGGACGCCAGGGGTGTGTACTCGGCTGGCACGTGGAAAATAAATTAAATTAGAGTAAAAAATGCAACCTGTCAGTATCGAGGATGGTGTTGACGACAGGAAAGAACCAGATAAGGTCCAAGTTTCGTTTGGGTTAGAAGCAACTTGGACAGTGACGATTCTGTGACTGCGGCAAGAAAAACAGCAACGGAGGCCGTGGCCAGGACCGGTTGGTTCTGTCCTGCCCCGAAATTTGGTGTTGGAGGCGCTGTGGAGATGCCCGAGCTCAGCCGATCCGGGGCATATCTCTTGGCATGGATCTGGGGCAACGCGCCCCTGGGTAACCATGCCTCCATGGTGGGAAGGGGGTTGGTATTTTTAGGCCAGGACGTCTCGTCTGCCAGCACATGATGGAGGCGGTGGCAAGCTTCACACGCTCTCACTGGACGCTATTCAGGACCACGTTGGGGATGGGGACAGGATCAGGCATATCAGAAACCTGACCTCGTCTTGTTTGTCTGCCATCGAGTGGCGCAGCCGAGCAGGTTATACGCCAAACACCATGGTCGAGGCTTTGAGACTGCGGCTGAAGGTGCTGAGGATGGAACGCAGGAGGGCCGACTGCCATGTTCTCAACCCATGGTGTTGGCAGATGCCCCGTGTCAATACAGGGAGAAGTCGTCCGATCATCAGCTCCTCGGTTCCTCCACCCCCTTGCTGCTCACAAGAATGAAGAACAAGTCCCTAAACAAAGCTCATTTACAAGTATCAAAACACCAATAGTCATAAAAATCCCATCTACCCTCAAAACGCCCCTCGAACCTCATCCATAAGCTGCTGCCCCATCGTCCTCCGCCTACTCGCATCCCCCTCACCCTGCTGCTGCTGCTGCGCACCCGACGCAGCCGCAGTCGACGCTCCCTCGCTTTCAAGCCTCCTCCGAATCCCCTCAAACCTTTCGCTTCCCTTCGGGGTCCTCACCCCGACCAGCCAGCCCGGCACGCGCCAGCGAGTCAGCGCGCCCGGCAGCAGCTCGCTGCGCCACGCCTGTCCCACCATCCAGCCCACGCCCGCCCCGAGCAGCGAGCCAGGCCATTGGAATAGTGCCAGCTGCATGGCGAGGAAGTACTTGGTTGATTTGTCGGAGAAGGTTAGGGCGGAGGCGGCGTCCTCGGCGGCGTTGGCGGGCGCGGCGGTGGTAAGCGCGACTTTGTACTGGTAGATGTGCGGTACCATGGCGTGGTACTGGGCTAGGATGGCGAAGATGACGGGTGTTGGGCCGGCTGGGAGGAAGTCGAAGGCGCCCCAGCTCAGGGGGCGGAGGATTACTGTTAGGAGGACTGGCGGGATGATGGAGGTGAGAAGCCATGAGACGACCAGGAATGACTGTCTCTTATTAGTATTCTTTTTCAACATTCAGGCCAAACAACATACGGCATATTTCCTAGACCCCCACAGCTGTTCAATCACACGGAGGTTGTAGAGCGCCATGGCGCCGAACAGCACCTCAGACGAGTTGGTGTAGCATAGCTGCCAGATGAGGGCGCGCCATGTCTGGCGGTACTGTAGGATGTGGGTGCCGACCGAGATGTAGAAGTAGTGCTTGATGTCGAAGAGGCTGGCCGCGATCGAGCTGGCCACCAGCCCCAGCACCAGTGTGCGCGTCACGGGCGTGTTTGCGAATGACATGGCTGTGGTGTGTCTGTGTTGGTGTCTCCTCCAGTCATCGCCCGCTACCTCGACATGATCTGCGTTGAGAGGCGAGAGGGAGCTTGGGATGACGGAGGCCCAGGATTGTCTTTTGTAATTGATTCGGCTCTCAGAATGTCAGATTGATTGGGTGTTTTGTGCTAAAATCCTGGTTTAATCTGAAATGACCTATGTTTGTTTGATGTGAGATCCAGGGAATTCGAGGTCAGCCTTATGGACAAGTTGAAGGTCCATCCTCAATGGCTGTTGTCCATCGAAGCTGCCACATGCGCTGTTCCTCGATGGACCCACCTCCATGACATCGGCGGCCGACGACCCCTGCCCGAAAAAGGGATGGCGCCCCACATTCGGCTGAGGCGCACGACCTTCCGCGTCCCAAGGACGATCCGCAGCTTCCATGTTCGCATTCGCAAGCTGCTGTCGCAATTTCTCGCTGGGCTGACAGCCTGTCCCTATCTCGGGCTCCTCTCGTTCTCGACGCATGTGACTGACTATGGCGACTGTTCAATAACGGCCAGACATCCCCGACAACTTTGTGGTTCCTGTTTTGTGTCCGTCGCGCATCTCACCCGACGATTTTCGCGACACTGTTCGACTGTTCGAGTACATCCCCGACAACACCAAAATGTCGGATCTCTACCTCTCCCGCGTGCGCCGCTGGCTCCTGGGCTCGCCGCCCGCAGAATGGGTCATTAAGCGCCTCCGCGAGACCCTGATCGGGGCCCTCTCCCAGGGGCCCATCCCCGCCCACGTGGCTTTTGAGATGGACGGCAACCGCCGCTACGCCAGGAGCCACAAGATCGAGACGATAGAGGGCCATCACCTTGGCTTCGAGGCCCTTGCGAGGGTGTGTACCCTCCCTGGATGCATTCAACCCCCCTAGAACTACCAAACTGACCCGAAGACACAGGTGCTTGAGGTCTGCTACAAGTGCGGTGTCAAAGTGGTCACCGTCTACGCTTTCAGTATCGAGAACTTCCACCGCCCCAGGTACGAGGTCGACGGGCTTATGGAGCTTGCGAAATCAAAACTCGAGCAGCTTATGGAGCACGGGGCATTGCTTGATCGATACGGCGCGAGTGTGAAGGTGTTGGGGCGTCTCGATCTTGTACCCCCTGACGTCCTCGAGGTTGTTGAAAGAGCAGTTGCCACCACATCCGGGAACACAAAGTATATGCCCTGTTCAACACCACCGACATGACCATATGCTGACAAGCGGCCCAGATGCATCCTGAATATCTGCTTCCCCTACACATCCCGGGAAGAGATGGCCACGGCGATACGATCCACGGTGGAGGAGTACTCGACGTCACCCCGGCCGCACAGCACGCCGTTCTCGCAGAACCGAATAACACAAAAGATTCTGTCCAAGCAAACGGGACTTGCAGACCCACTCGAACCGATTATCGAGTCACCACCGTCTTCTAACCAGTCCGACGACTTCGACGACTCAGTCTCGACCACCACAACCCTCCACTCGGACACGCCAGCCTTTAAGAGCGGTGACGCCGACGCAGTGGCCATCTACCCTAACGCGGAGACCATTACGCCCGAGACCATCGACAAGCACCTCTACACGGCGGGCTGCCCGCCGCTCGACATCTTCGTGCGGACTAGTGGCGTCGAGAGGTTGAGCGACTTTTTGCTATGGCAGTGCCACCAGAACACGCACATCTTCTTCCTCAAGTGCTTCTGGCCCGAGTTCGACCTGTGGCACTTCCTCCCCGTGCTAGTCGAGTGGCAGTGGCGGCAGAAGCAGAGCGCGAGGGACGAGAGGCCGCGGAGGCGGGTGAAGCAGGCGTGAGGGTTTGCTGTTTGGTACGGAGTGGAATGGTAGTCTTATTGCCCTGGATTAGACACTGGCAAGGCGTTTGGGCAGCGGATACGTCGGCTTTTTTGATATCAACTTATGTGTTTCCTTGGTTGGGGGTGTCGTTAGATCCCGTCCCATCTCAATCAATCTTGTGGTTCTATTCGGGCCTGATTGGATTACGATGCCAGACACAGTAGACCCAGTGCCTTCTGATTACAAAGGGAGAAAGGTCAGCATCCTCGATTAAAGGGTTCAAGTCCAAGGTAGGGTTTGTATGCTGATGCTGTGCGACTGTCATGTGCTGCTGGTCCCTTATCTTATCTACCCCGAGGAGCGGTGACGTATCAGAGCACGCGCCGGTCGCGGCCCCGTAAAAATGGCACCCCACAGCCGGCAGCAGCCCGCTGTGAGGGCGCTGCGACAGCCCAGGGTCAGGACCAGTGGAAGAACTCGCGCCTCGAGCCTCACCCTTTTTTCTCTGCCTCACCACCACACGGCCCCAGATGTGATTCCCCGCGCGCTCTTGGTCTCCAGACTTGCCCTTACGCCCCGGTACATTCTTGAAGAATTTCTGATCCAGATTGTTCTGCGTGACCGCTCCTGAGCATTTCCCAGATCCAGCAGGGCAGTCGACCCACGACTTGACCCTCCTCTCCTCTCCCTCTTCTTCCTGTCGAGCCGAACGCCGACCTTCCCAACCCGACCGATTCCAAGCCGAGCGCGCTCTTCTCAACACAATTCATTATGAACAAAGCAAAACCACCGGCGGCCGAGGGCACCACCGCGTCAAACCGCCGAGCACAACCGGTGCGCCAGACTCGAGTCAACCCGCAGCGCACCTCGTCGCTCAATCGCGCCAACGCGCTGGCCGGCGGCCCAGCCCCAGAACAGCCCATCAACATCCTGCCCGGCGTCACACACTTCTCAGATGCCATCACCGCCCTGCCAAGGGAGCTGGTCCGGCACTTCACCCTCCTTAAGGAGGTCGACGCCAAGATTTTCGCTCCCGAAGCCGCCCTCTTCCAGCTCCTCCACGGCGCCCTCAACATCCCCGCCCCCGATTCTAACAGACTGCTCAACGATGCGTCGAGCAGAGCTCCATCGGCCCCCGCGTCGACAAGCGCTCCGAACGGCTCCGTCGCTCCCCCCAACCCCTCAGCACCGCCTTCTGAGGGGTCCGCCGTCTCCCTCTACGACCCAGCCAACATCCCCCGCCGTACCATCTTCCGCGACACCGCCATGAAAATACAAGAAATGCTGGTATCGCTCGAAGAAAAAAACCACGTCATCGCAACGGCCAACGACGCTCTACAGAAGCAGCTGACGCGGATCGACGACGTCTGGCCACATCTCACCGCCGAGTTCAGCGAGGAAGCCAAGTACGGGAGCACTACACACTGGGCATACGTGGAGAACAGGCAGGCGAAGGCCAACGATAAGCAGGCGGAGCGCTCGCGCCGCGATGGCGCCGCCGCTCTCTCGGCCGCGGCCCAGCAGCTCGCTGAAGAGGCGGCCGCTCGCAGCAGCGATAGGAAGCAGGCGATCGCCGCCAAGAAGAACGCGAAGAACCAAGCTGCCGAGGCCGACGGTGACAAGGCGCAGGAGACTGGGAAGAAAGGCCCGGGCAAGTCGAGGAAACCGCTTCCGGATTCTGGCCCGGCCGGCCCTGGCGCTGCGGGTGCGGGCGGCGCTCCAGCGAGCAAGAGACGCAAGGTTGAGACGGCGAAAGCCAATGGGGCGCCGGTGGCAGAGAGGGCGATGGGTGCCGTATTTGGTGCCAATGCCGCGAAGCAGAAGACAACCAGTCCTAGGGAGACTCCGGCCCCAGAAGGCGCGGGCAAGAAGCGCAAGGCGCTGCCTACGTCGAGTAATCAGGCAAAGAAGAGGCAAGTCCTCTTAGGTGTTAAATCTGCTTCAACTTTCTTACTGACCAACTTACAGCAGGACCAACGCCGCCTCTGCTACGTCCTCGCCTGTCATCGGGGGGTTGCCCGACCCCAAATTCGGCCGTGGCTCGCCTGCCCCGGCGGCTGCTCCAAGACCCGCGTCGTCCCGCGCCCGCCATAACTCTACGCAATCGAGTGTTGAGGACGCACGGCAACGTCCGCCATCCGTGGCATCGAACAAGCCGAATGGAAACTCCCAGAGCACGCCCGATCCAGGGCAGCCGATCGTCGGTGCAAACCCAAACACGGAGGCGAAGACCCAGAAAGAGGCAGGAGTTCCCGTTCCGAGCAGGCCCGGTACCGCGAGACCAGAGAACGAAGAACCTGATCCCGTGCTGGAGCCGGCACAAAACGGCAGCAAGAAGGAGGCTGCCGCCAAGGCAGGCGACGAGCCGGCCAAGAAGGACGCAACAGCCCTCGCCATTCACCCCACGCCTGCGGCACCGGTCAAGACTAAGAGCGGCCGGGCAAGCAAGCCGTCTACGCCGGCCATCGCAACCTTTGCCGAGGCGGCTGCGGCAACCGCCAACACAGCAGCCTCACGATCCCGGCCGTCTCGCAACGCCGAGAGTGGTGCCGGCACGGCGAACGCGAGCACAACCACAACCGGCAGTACCATCACCACAACCGCAAAGCGCAGCCACAAAAAGGGCGCCTCCGTGTCAGTCACAGCAGCGGCCTTCCAACCCCCAGCAGCTACCGCCGCTGCCACAGAAAAGGACAAGCACACCAGCAGCAAAGACAAAGACTCATCCACAGCCCCCGCTCCCAGCATCACCACCACCACCACCACCGCCAGCAAACACCACCACCCGCACCCTCATCCCACCAACAACCACCAACACCCCCAACCCCCCACTACCACTAACCACAATCACAACACCACCAGCAACAGCCACAAAAAAGACGACAAAACCCACCGCACCCTCAAAACAGAAGAACAACAACAACATGAAAACGAAGACGAAGACGAAGAGGAACAGGCGGCCGACGACGAGCTCCGCTACTGCATCTGCCACCAGGTCAGCTATGGCGAGATGGTGGCGTGTGACGGAGAGGGATGTCCGAGGGAGTGGTTCCATTTGGAGTGCGTCGGGTTGAAGGTCGCGCCGAAGGGGAATGGTGAGTTTTTTTCTCTCTTTTTCATTTCTTTGACTGTTTTTTTTGGGGTTGTTGGGGAGGGGGTGTTGAGTTGGGGATGGACACTGTGGGGAGGGGTTGGCGATTGTTGCAATTGTAATGGATGATTGTTTTGATCAATGCTAACTGTGGTGACAGCAAAATGGTACTGCGAGGACTGCAAGAAGAGGTTGAAAATTGGGGAGAGGAGATGAGAAAGGACAATGACTCGACTTCACAACCCAACTCAACCCCTCGATTCGACTCCTCAACTCGACTTGATTTTTCAGCAGCTCCCTCATTCTACATTGCTTTCCCTCGCCCAGTCAGCAGCAACGGTCACTTATCCATCTATATAAGGGAGGGAGGAAGAGGAAGGAGAAGGGCAACAGGCATTGCTTTATTGTTATTATTCGACATATTTGGAGTTTTGGTATTTGGTACTGCGTTGTCTTTTGAAACTATTCGGTGTCTTGGAGCCGGGTGTCACAACAAAGCCGGATGGATGGATGGACGCGGAGCTGGAAGAGCGAATCGAAACATGGATGGATGGATGGATGGATGGATGGATGGATGGATGTGCTGTAGGGATCAATGGTTTTGCAGGTAGCAAAGAACACACCGAGGCTTCGGGTGGATTCGCCATGTAGTTCGGAATGGATGTGTATTGTGATGGATGGTCATGTCAATGGTTCCTAGAGGGGACGAGTGTGTGTGAGGTAAGAGAATGTTGAATGTCAGACCTGGATCTGTGTGAATAAGGTAACAGAATGCTGGGCGAGGAGATGACCTGATGGATACATATGCGGTTGGTTTGTAAGGAAGTTTATTTCCAAATTTCTATTCGTCGTCCTGAGGTCTCTTCGGTCCAGTCTGCATCCGACTTGCAGATGCCCACGATATGCAGCACGTCCTGCGCGCTTCCATCCCTTTCCATGCATGTGTGTGGGTGGTGATGGTGTGGTACGGTGCAGGGCGCTTGCTTGGCATTATCAAGGGACAAAGAAAGTTCCGAAAACTTCAACGGAGAGTGGCAACACTCAGAGAAGAAATGGATACACGCCACCTTGACTGTGGCACAAGTTGGTTCAAACTGGTAGAACAGGTACCAGAGAGCATTGGCCTCATCGGATGGAGATCTGCCGGGTGCCTTGACCCGCCAGTTTGCTGCTCCTGCGGATGGCCGAGATACGATCAGCGTTGTGAAAGGACAGGCTGCTGAACTGGCATGCTTCATGTGAACTGGACACGGGGAACTGCTTGTCTGCCACAGAAGATCGAGTCCCCGTAGAGGTGCCTATCCTGAGAGGTTCGGAGTGTTGGAGTCAAGCTTCCGGATTATAACTGGGGGGGATGGCTCCTGTTTACGTTGTGATGCTGGCCTGGTGTTGCGGGTTATTCCACGTCGTCCTTGCCTGGTTGCAATGTTCCTGTGTCAGATCTGATAACGGCCGAACCCGGAGGCGGAGATCGGGGCCGGCGAGGACCGTCCGCGATCTGAGTTTGATGACTCCGTGAGCGGTCATTGGCCAAACAGATCTGCGAGATCCAACAGCAGCAAGGATCTCCACGAGCAGAAAACAAACAAAGTGGCAAGGGCAAGGATAGGGACAAGGACAGGGAGGCCAGGCTGGCCTGCAGGGGCAAGACCGCTAACGAGCCCGGTTGCAAGCGGCTCCCCGGACTCGCTGACCCCTGCCGCATTGGCGGCGTCCATGGGCGCGGCTGGACCGGCCGACGCAGCCAGTGATGCAGCCAGCGCCAACGGCCAGGTGACAGAGACCACGTGAACACGTTGGCGGCAACGGATGGCCACGTCTACAGTTGTCCGAGCTGGGCTTGCCGGCGATCGAGATGGGAGCTTTGGAGCTCGAGAGAGCTTCATCGGCACGGAGCTCCTCCTGTCGGGATACTGTGTAGACAGCCCACCGTTACGGATGAGCCAGGCAAGGAGGCGGTGACGTCGGAATGCTCTCTGGGCTCGAGGTCCTCGTTCTCAGGCACAGCCCTGGCGATACCGTGATCACGGCCTCGCGTCAAACAATTGCTGCCGCAGATGAGATGTTTGTGTTTCGACACAGCAATGAAACTCCCATTCCTGGGCTCCGAGTCAGGAGAGGTTGGCGGTCCGAAACTGTCGACCTGGAACGAATGGAAGACGAGAAGGAGAAGCGCGGTTGGGTGATTAGCTAAGATTAATCGCGGCGAACCTATGGCGGCTCGGGGCGATGCAAGCAACGCCACGCCAGCCCGGCAGGGGGGCATCAGGCGACGAGTGACTCCAGCCTTGGGCCAAAATGGCGGGCGGTGTGTGCTGAGTGCGATCAGAGCGTTGCGTCGCTGCGTCATCGGAGTCTGGAGTGAACAAGGCGCTGGGCCGCACAATGCCACAGAACGACACGGACACAGTATTGGAAATCGAGACATTTGCATTGCCAGCCGTCATGGTGTTGAGTCCTGGGCTGTGTCTGGGGGAGGGAGAAGCATCAAATTAATTCTTCAGGCCACCAGACCTCGCACAGCGAAGGATGATGTTATGGGATGTCATGGAAACTCGGATGTTCGATTTCTGGCAGGTGGCAAGGGTCCTCCTGTAGCACCGCCGCTCAGACCAATGAGAGCTTCCAGGTTGGGCCGAACTCGTCAACGGGTCGCCCCTTCGCGTCTTCCTGCTTTGTTGCGCTGTACGCACCACCAACAGCTGCTCGACGCCATTACTCGCGGCCGCGGAGGGTTGCTCGGCTTTTTATCAGTCTGGACAACTTCAGACATCGAGAGCAATCCTGAATTATTGAGGCGAAAACTCTGAAGAGCACCGACCTACCGCTTTGGGCTAGTGTCCACTCTGGCAGCTCCATCAACCTTGCCAGGGTTTTCCATTCCACTTTTTTTTTTTGCTCGGACACAGCGGAGGCGACCACAGGCGCGGCACGGCAACCGTCCTGTCGGAGCGATCATGTCCAGGTGACAACGCCCAGCTCGCGTTTTGCCCGCGGCCGTGTGTCATCAGGACTTCAGCGCTGGAGGTCCCCTACTGAGCTTGTTTCCCGGCCTGCATCGGCGCCTGACGTGCCTTGTTATTTCTTCCCCAAGACCCAAAAAGAGAAGAGTCACCATCTCCAATTCCCAATCAATCGCCTCCCGTTCCGTCCGTCTGCCGTTATTTCTGCCATCTCGTCCGACACCACCATCGCGAAATAAGACATGCCATTGTTCGCCGCGGCCTTCTGATTGCCTCTCACCGAACATATCGATCCCTCGTTACCACAACCCCATCCACGACGGGCTCGTTTCCGCCTCTGGTCCACCGCCCGGCCAATCTGCAAACGCAGTCTCCGCAGCGGACACCAACAGCCGCAAACTTCAACAATTCGTCGTCCACGATCCCTGCCGCACCTCACCAACAAGCCTGCCAGCCGGCCTTCAACAAATCCGCGCCAGCCGTCGATTGACGATTTACACACACACACACTCAAGATCACGATTTGCGGACCCGAATCAACACAACCGCGCAGCTTCCCCGCACCACAGCGCTGCGAACCTTCTTGTTACCTAACAAGCTGCGTCCTTGACTAATAGAAAGGCTCCGGCCGTCTTCCGCCGTCCATCCGCGCCCCCCCTGTGAGACCAGGCCATCGCCTCCGTCTCGTCAGCACTCGCGTCTGCCGACTGGCTGGAACACCCCAGACCAGGGCTCCGCATCGAATCACGGACCCCATCGTGTCCGTGTGGCCCAGCCAACTCCTCTCTCTTCGGTCTCCTCTTCTCATCGCGCCTCCAGTTGCCATCTCACACCGGCCGCCCTGCAATCTTCCCCCCAGACCGCACCGCCAAGCCCCCTGTCGTCCACCACCACCCCTTGCTCTCTCCTCCGTCCCCTACCCCCGATGGCGCCCAAGCCAAGACCAGGAGCAGACCATCTGCAACCCCTTCGGTCCCCGGACTACAAAGCCATGGCCGACGAGCATTCCCGGCCTTCGTCGCCGGACCGGGTTTCTCGCTCTTCCTTTTCCTCCATCCGCGAGCACGAAAGCACACTGCCGCAGACTTTTTCCCACTCCAAGATCTCGTCCTACTTCGGTGCCGACAACGACGAGGCCATCGTCGACTCGACGCCCACCAGCCCAGGTCTCCCGTCACCCACACCATCGTCGAGCCGGGGCTTCAACATGATTCAGACCCAGTTCCAGCCACCCGTCACCCACCCCAACAGCAAACTCCTCGGCTACTGGACTCCCGCCGACAGCTTCCAGGGCTGGAAGGGCATCCAAGTTAAGGGCAAGCTCGCCAGCAAGAGCTTCGGGGACCTCCAGGTCCTGAACCAGGTCTTCAACGGCGCTCCCTCGCGTCCGACCAAGCGCGGCCAGAACAGGCCCGGCAATGCCGCCATCGAGAGGCTGCCGACCGAGATATTGAGTAAGTGCCGGCCCCACACATGGGTCTTTTTGTCGTTTTCTAACGCCTCCCTAGCCGCCATCATCAACCTCCTCGCGCTCGACGTCCCTCCCAATGGCCTCACGAGACGCAATGTCGATCTCATGTCGCTGCTGCTGACGTCCAGGACCCTGCACGTCGCGACCCTCAGCACGCTGTACACCAGGATCACCATTCCCCACTCTCGAATTTTTCACAAGTTCCTTACCCACATCACCGCCCACCCGGAGCTGGGCACCATCGTGCGCCGCCTCGACTTCTGCCACTTCAACCCCTCCCAGCTCTTCTCCACCGCCGCCGAGCGCTCCCGCGCCCGCAACCTCACCTCCGAGACCCTGCTGCGCTGCCTCGAGCTGACCCCGCTCCTCCAGGAGTTCCTTGGGCAGGAGTACATCGACGAGGACCTCGACGCCGCCGTGCTGCAGAAGCTCTTCCTCGGCCTCCCGCAAATCAAAGCCCTCGACTTCTGCGGCTGCACCTCCACCCCCTTCAAGGAATCCTTCCTCTCTATCCTCACCCCCAACTGGCCCAGGGACCTCCCCCTCCAGCGCCTCTCCCTGCACAAGTGCCTCACCCTCCCCTCCTCGGTATTCGAAGCCCTCCTTCCGCGCCTCACGCGCCTCACGCACCTCGACGTCGCGGGAACCCGCATCACGGACGCCGCCCTCGAGTCCATCCCCCCCACCGCCCGCATCACGCATCTCAACCTCGCGAAATGCACGCTCCTCTCCGCCCGCGCCGTCACGGATTTCCTCGCGCGCCACCCGGCCGTCCGCAACCTGCAGTTCCTCAGCCTCGCCACCGACGCCCGCAGCCACCAGTCGTTTGACGCGGACGACATCACCCAGCTGCTTCCCGTCCTACCGAGATCGTTGAAGAGTCTGAGCCTGAAAGGCTCCAAAATGGCCCCCTCCCACATCGACCTCCTCCGCCCCTTAACCAAAAACCTCGAGGAACTCGCCCTCGGCCGCGCCATCTCCCTCAAGGACGTCAACCGGCTGTTCGTCCCCGACGAGGACGACTCTGACGCCATGCAGATCGACTGGGTGCCGCATTCGCTGCGGTATCTGGACCTGTCGGATTTCTGGGGGGCGGAGCTCGATCTGGTGTATCTGTTTGGCAGTCGGTGTGCGGTGCTGAAGGGGTTTTCGGAGCCGTTGGAGGTGGTGGAGCTGGCGGAGGATGGGTTTAGGCGGGTGAGTAAGAGCGTGGCGGCGCTGAGGAGGAGCGGGTGGCGGGTGAGTGAGTGTGGCGCGAGGGGGTGGTTGGTGAGGGAGCAGCCGGGGGCTGGTAATACTGAATATAATAATGCGGGGGGGAGTAATGCGGGGAGGGGGGTGGTGGGGTTGAGGGATGATGGGAGGAGGGCGTGGAAGATGGGGGCGGAGAGTTGGGGGATGAGGAAGGTGCCGGTCGCGTATGCTGAGGTGGGGGGGATGTATGGGAGTTTTATGTTTGGGCGGAAGCTTTGAGTGAAGCCTTGATGAGTGTCGTTTTTTGGTGTCTGTTGATGGGTGTTCCTTGGTCTGGGTTTCTTTGGGTTTCGGCTGGGTTTCTCTGGGTGTTTTGCTGCATTGCGGTGTTTCGTTCGTTCGTCATTGTTTCGGGACGGGACTTCCTTTCGTATCGATACCATGGCTAGCGAAGCGGGTAGCGTCTGATTTTCTGAGGGTTTTCTTTTCGGTGTCGTTTCTGGCTTTGGCTTTGTTTTATTTTTGGCGGGCGGGCGATTCAATCTTCTTCCAGGGAGGACGAACGGATGGACGGGTTGGGAAAAAACGGAGTTTGTTTTTGTGCGTCGAAAGGGGGTTTGCATCATGGTTTCGGGTTCTGTTTTTTCTGGCAACTCGTTCGTCGTCGGTTCTGGGGGGGATCTGGCATCGCATCGCCTGTTGGTGGTTTGGTGCATCGCATGGTGTTTTGCTGCTCCTGGTTTTGCCTGGGTTTGCTGCTGCCGCTCTGGTTTCATTTTCGTGGAAGTTGTTTCTCAAGGGCAGAGAGGAAGAGGAGAGTTGGGAACGAGGTGCTTCGTCTTGAAGCGAGGGATGGAGATGAGATGGGGGAAATGAGTTTGCGAGTGAGATTGATACCTATGAAGGAACGTGATACCTGATAAAAGAGAAAACAAATCGAAGGACACGGAGAAGGGGATGGGGGGGAGGTGAAAGTTGGAACGGGACTCGAGGAGGTTGACCCGACTCTGAACTGGTGATTTTTTTTTTTTTTTTTGTCTCAGGAGTGTTGAGAATAGCCGAAGAAATATTCTTATTAGGCATCGACTAGGTAGTCAAGGAGATTCCTACCTGATCCTTTCTCGCCGATATGCCGGTGATTTGGTATAAGTTTTCGTGCTGTTGAGGGACGGAAGAGCTGTGCACTTGCAGGTTGAGTTCAGGTTGAATCCAGGTTGGCTCCCGGTTCACCCCGGGTTGCGGTCCTGAAGAGAGACTGGGTGAACAAGAGACGGGAGAGAAACTGATGGGTGTGTGAGATGGCAGGGCCAGATCTATTTCTATCCTGATGTCTTCGTTGGAAACCCTACCCATGAATCAAATCCCCATCTGACAGATATATCCCGCATCTTTGATGAATCATGCAAATGCCTGATTGCAAGAGATAAGAGGCAGCCTGTGAGCCAATGCCGGGGCAGGGACGCGGGTGTAACCCCCACGCACCTCCGGTTGGGGTGCATGCATGGACGGGTGCGGGGGGCGATCGATTTCCCATGAGGGGAGGGGGAGGTGTGAGAACAGGGGTCAGATAGGAGGTTATTTTTGAGTTGTTGGGAGAGGGAAAGGTGGAAGGGGTACTCCGTACGGTACGGAGTACCGGTTGGGGGAGAGGTCCATGGATGGTGACAAGGGGGGAGGGTTCTGGAGTTGAGGTTGCAGTGCTAGTCGGTCGGTGCCGGAGCTTGACCAGAATGGGAAACGGGATGGATCTTCTGGCACTTCGTATGGTTGAGGTGTTTAGTTACTTGCCGACTGTTCAAGCCTCTGGCGAGCAGGTCCCCTGGGGTTTTGTCATGGTACTTGTGAGCTTATGTGTCGTTGGGGATCGTTGTTCAAAGAAACTGCGTGAAAGGGCTTCTCGGCTGCTCTCGTGTTCAAATCTGGAGGGCTTTGAAGTCCAAAGAGGTGGGGGGGTGTCAGGGGGTGTCCGGGGGCGTACCACCCTGGGAGAGTGGCCAAATACTTTATAAATATTCGATGGGAAATGAAGATTAAATGAGCGAAAAGCCGAGAATAAAAGCAAGGAAAAGGATAGAAGAGGAAAACGAAGAAAAATGAAGTGACAGGCGTGGTCGATGACCGCCTGGCAAGCCAGGAAGGAACGGGTGAGTCAACGAACATCATTTAAGCATCTCCCCCCTCTCTCATCCTTTTGTGATCCTCTCCTGGGCATCATCTTTTTCTTGAAACGAGATATCACCCCAACACCCCTCACCACCATGAAGTACTCGTCGAAATCCGGAAAGGCATGCTAGGACGCGCTGCCATTTGAACTTCGTGTCCCCATCTTCGAGTGATTGGCTCGGGGCTCCCCAACCTGCGGGAGATAAATCTGGAGATCTGGAGGGAATGGTGGACCTGGGAGACGCGGGCTGTCGACGCTGGTGGGTTGGCGTCTCTGCATGCCGGTTATTTACCGCTGGCTTCTGGCAGGGTTGGAATTACTCTTCCTCAGACTGGCCGCGCAGTCAAACCTGAAAAAGGTGACGTATCGCGAGGAGAACAGCTTGCAGTTCGATCGGTCGTTTGACACCGACTCACACGGCTATGTAAACGCCATGAGGAAGCCGAGCGCAGGGGTAGGGCGGGGGTTGGCGAGGTGCAGTGTTCAGCTCGGGCACTTGACGGCCTTGTACATGGCCGATGCCGTCGACTTCTTCAAGGCATGCAAAGAGGCATGCCGAAGCAACAGCAAGTGGAACTGGCCGGAACTGAAAACACTTGCGTTGACTTCCCCCTGCCTACACAGGGATTGCCGCGAGCTGGTGATGGACATGCTGTGCACCGCGGCTGAGGTCGCCGTGAGGATGCGCAAGCTCACGGAGATAACTCTCTCGTTCACATGGCTCTATCGGGTCTGTCGCCTCCAATACCAGGTGGTGTAACAGCAGAAGGTGGTGGTGGCGTGGGGCGGCAGACCGCGCTTCGACTTGTCGCCGGAGGTGGTCAATGCCTGGACTGAGACTGCGCGGTGGATGGGCCGCACGGGGGGCGTGGTATTCAAGGTGATGTGACAGAAATCAGTGGCATCAATTTCCCATGGCGACGGAATTCACGAGTTGGGTCTCCAGGTGCAGGGAGTTGATCCGGCATCCAAGAGACAGATTCGGCTCAAAAGGCGGACGGCCGTGTTGTGACGAGGAAGGCTGGGTTTGATGGGATGGGGCAGCATGGTGAGGGACACGGTGATGTGGTTGATGACAGCGACCTGGCAGCGAATTGAAGATTGTTCTTTTCTTTCTTTCTTTTTTTCCTCCTTCGTTCTTTTGGAAGTCGTCATGACACCGTCTTTGGCTGTGATCCACACTGTCCTGACTCAGCAACCCTAACCCCCATCTATTTGCCAAGGCCTGAAACAAGGCAGTGAGCTAACAGCTCCACCTAACAGCGACGTCCAACCACCGCATTCCCCAGTGCCCAGTCCCATGTCAGCGACGCAGCGACGTCGAGGCTGGCTTCATCCCACACCCCAACCACACTCGCAACCACAGCCAACCCGCATCATCACTTACCTGGACACCCCCGTGGCCATCGCACTCCACGACTACCCGCCGCGATGGCGCCGGCACGGGACACACCCTTCCGCTCAGCGGACATGAGCATGGTGCAGCTCTACATCTCCAACGAAATCGGCCGCGAAGTCGTCAACGCCCTGGGCGAGCTGGGCCTGATCCAGTTCCGCGATGTATGTCCATCCCCAGGCCCTCCGTCTGTTACGGGCAGCTTGCTGACACCGCCGCCACAACCAGCTCAACGGCGAACTCACGGCCTTTCAACGCGCATTCACCCAGGACATCCGCCGCCTCGACAATGTCGAGCGCCAGCTTCGTACGCCATCGACACCCACCCCCCTCATCCGCATCTGCTAACCCCGGCCAGGCTACTTCCACGCCCAGATGGAGAAGTCCGGCATCGCCCTCCGCAAGCTCGACCTCGACGTCGACACCCTCGCCCCCCCGACGACAACCGAGATCGACGAGCTCGCGGAGCGCAGCCAGAGCCTGGAGCAGCGCGTGTCCTCGCTCAACGAGAGCTACGAGACCCTGAAGAAGCGCGAGGTTGAGCTGACAGAGTGGCGCTGGGTCCTTCGGGAGGCCGGCGGCTTCTTTGACCGCGCCCACGGCAACGTCGACGAGATTAGGGCCTCGACCGACAATGACGACGCCCCCCTGCTGCAGGACGTCGAGCACCACATTTCGGCTCCCGAAGTTGAGCGGTCGTTCTCCGGCATGAATATTGGCTTTGTCGCCGGTGTGATTGCCCGGGACCGCGTCGCTGCCTTTGAGCGCATCCTGTGGCGGACCCTGCGCGGCAACCTGTACATGAACCAGGCCGAGATTCCCGAGCCGCTGATTGACCCCGCGAACAATGAGCCGGTTCAGAAGAATGTGTTTGTCATCTTCGCCCACGGAAAGGAGATCCTGGCCAAGATCCGGAAGATCTCCGAGTCCATGGGCGCCGAGGTGTACAACGTCGACGAGAACAGCGATCTCCGCCGGGACCAGGTGCACGAGGTGAACGCGCGGCTTAACGACGTCCAGAGCGTTTTGTGCAACACCCAGCAGACCCTCGAGGCCGAGCTGACCCAGATCTCGCGCTCCCTGTCGGCCTGGATGATCCTGGTCAGCAAGGAGAAGGCCGTCTACAATACCCTCAACAACTTTTCCTACGACCGCGCCCGTCGGACTCTCATCGCCGAGGGCTGGTGCCCGACCCACGACCTCCCGCTCATCCGGTCGACCCTGCAGGACGTGACCAACCGCGCCGGCCTGTCGGTGCCGTCCATCATCAACGAGATCCGCACCAACAAGAAGCCGCCAACATACCTCAAGACGAACAAGTTCACCGAGGCCTTCCAGACCATTGTCAACGCCTACGGCACGGCCACATACCAGGAGGTCAACCCCGCCATTCCCGTCATCATCACATTCCCCTTCCTGTTTGCAGTCATGTTTGGTGATCTCGGCCACGCCACCATCATGCTCTGCGCCGCTCTGGCCATGATCTACTGGGAGAAGCCGCTCAAGAAGGTCACCTTCGAACTGTTCGCCATGGTCTACTACGGCCGCTACATCGCCCTGGTCATGGCCGTCTTCTCCATCTACACGGGTCTCATCTACAACGACATCTTTTCCAAGTCCATGACGCTGTTCAAGAGCTCCTGGGAGTGGGACGTCCCCCAAGACTACCACACCGGGCAGACCGTCTCAGCCAAGCTCCGCAACCCCAACTACCGCTACCCCTTCGGCCTCGACTGGCGGTGGCACGGCACCGAAAACGATCTCCTCTTCACCAACAGCTACAAGATGAAAATGAGCATCATCCTCGGCTGGGCGCACATGACCTACTCGCTCTGCTTCTCCTACATCAACGCCCGCCACTTCAAGCGCCCCATCGACATCTGGGGCAACTTCGTCCCGGGCATGATCTTCTTCCAGTCCATATTCGGCTACCTCGTGCTGTGCATCATCTACAAGTGGACCGTCGACTGGCCCGGCATCCAGCAGCAGCCCCCGGGCCTCCTCAACATGCTCATCTACATGTTCCTGCAGCCGGGCTTCATCGACGTGCCGCTGTACCGGGGGCAGAAGTATGTCCAGGTGTGTCTGCTGCTGCTTGCGTTGGTGCAGGTGCCGGTGCTGCTGTTCCTGAAGCCGTTTTATCTGCGTTGGGAGCATAATCGCGCCCGCGCGAAGGGTTATCGTGGGATTGGTGAGCGCTCGAGAGTTAGTGCCCTCGATGAGGACGAGGATGCGGGCGGTGCCAATGGGAGGCCGAGTACGGATAGTGCCGGGGAGGGCGTCGCTATGATCGCGCAGGACTTGGATGATGAGGAGGGCGCACATGAGGAGGAGTTTGAGTTTGGGGAGGTCATGATTCATCAGGTTATTCATACCATTGGTGCGTTTGCCCTTTTACAACCCCCCTCATCTACCATCCTCCCCCCCAAAAACTGCAAAACGAGATGCTAACGATTGTATAGAGTTCTGCCTCAACTGCGTCTCCCACACGGCATCTTACCTCCGCCTCTGGGCCCTCTCCCTCGCCCACCAGCAGCTCTCGGCCGTGCTGTGGTCCATGACCATGGCAATTGCGCTGAGCAAGAGTGGCATTGGCGGCGCCATCTTTTTGGTCGTGACGTTTGCTACGTTCTTCTGTCTGAGCTGTATCATCCTTATTGTTATGGAGGGTGTTTCTGCTATGGTGAGTCTTCCTCCCCCCTTCCCCGCCAACTCTCCCCGGTCCCCAACCGCTAGGTTGGGGTTTTTTTTTTTTTTTGGTTTTGTTTGGTAGGAGGTGTGTGTGAAAGAGAAAGATGGTGCTAACCTACCATGTGTAGCTTCACTCCCTCCGTCTGGCCTGGGTCGAGTCCTTCTCAAAGTTTGCCGAGTTTGGCGGCTGGCCGTTTGCGCCCTTTTCGTTTCAGCAGTTGCTTGAGGAGTCGGAGGAGTTGAAGGAGTATCAAGGGTAAGAGGGGTTGTGTTTCTTTGACAGAGAGCTTATGGGTGTGGTGTGTTGGGTGGTGGTGGGTAGTGGGTGTTGGTGAGCGTGATGAGGGTGTATAGTACTAGCATGCATTGAATAGATTCAGTGGGTTTCTTTTTTGCCTTCACTTGCTTGGTTGGTGACTTGGCAACTTTGTGTGCGTGTTTGTTTTGATGTTCTGAATGGGGGCGTGGTGTTTGAATGGGAACACTTGGATGGTGGTGGTTGGTGGTTGGGGATGGTTTCCGGGTGTCCCTCCCGCTGCCCCTTTCCGTTACTGTAAGCAAGGTCAAGGAAACGGAGAGTTCTATCATGGCTATACGGTTGAGAGGGGAGATGTACATTCCCCTCCGTTTCAGTTTGTCTGCTTCTTTCAAACCGGTGGTGGCGTTCCCTCGGTGTCAAAGTCGAGATGAGCCAAGCTCTGTGGCCGGGGATCCCGTCGACTTCACAACAGGGCTTCGGCACGTGTACTTTACAAATGGCTGATATAACCATGGATTGACAAGATGAAGTCTGGGGCTAAAGCTGGCAGTTAACGGCCTCAGCATAAAGTTGGAAGGGGGTATGGGATTGTGGTTGGTGGGAGAAGGCGGGCCCAGGAGATACCCGATACGGGAATTCTGAGGCTTGAGGGATTTGATGACATTTAATCATTCAGGCCGTTTCGTATGTGTCTGCGGGGGATGGGATCTTTACAGGGGGGTGTTGAAGGGAGCGTGGCTTGGGTGGTTGAATGCGCTTTGTGGGATGTGCATGAGAAAGTTGGGGGTTTGGACATCCCACGTCCCACGTCCACTGCCCTCCATTCTCATGGATAGTACCCCTGAAATAGAATATTTCTAGAAGCATGGCCCGTGGGGTTCGTTGGGTAATCTTGCATAAACTCTCCTGTCTGGGAATGTCACCTTGCCCTTGTGTTTGGGCTTTGGACCCTGAGATTAAGCAGCATGTGAAGAGCATGGGGGTGGACGTCGGGGAGAATCAGTGTGTTTTAAACCCGCCCCTCTTGGGCTTCATTCTCCCACGGGCCACGCGACAAAAAGGCGATGCCGAGATGGAGATTTGATGTCGTTCCTAAGTACTTGACGCCTGGGTTGTATGGACAGTCAGCTTCAGTGTGGTTGTTTGACAGTGACAGGATGGGTGGTGTGTGAATGGGAGGACTTAGACATGCATAACAATGAAGTCCTCTAAATTCTCAGATTACCATATTATCTTATCACATTTACACACTTATGTGAATTCGGGTTCTCATATGAGTTGGGGGGCTAAAAAAAACCATGAGTTGGGAGCCTCAAAGAATATCTTGAGTCGGAAAACTCCAAGGGAAGGAATGGAAATGTGAAATCCATGGTGTGTTCTCTCGCCATGAAGAAGGCTTCATAGAAAGCAAGGAATGGCGCGTGCACCTCATCCTAAACGCCCATCCGAGGCCCGGTCGCGATAACCCAAACCCCCCTCCCCAGCTTTCAGCCTGCCTAGTGAGTGGTGCAATGGTCTGGTGTCTCGGATACCAAAAAGAGGAGGAATTTCCGGAGTACCATTCTGCTGCGATCGATGACGGCACGCCAAATCCTTTTTTCTTGGGCGCCCGGGTTCGATCGCAAGGCCGGGCAGGAGCGAGGTTCTTTTTCAGGTTTGTTTCCAGGTTATGATCTGGGGGGGGCGGGACGGAGCGTGGGCTTCTTGAGATGATATTTGGCGACCAACCACCCACCCGCCATCTTAGACAAAGATGACGGGATCTGAGGTGTAGGATGGTAGGCCAGGCACCGGGTTTCAAGTAGAGAAAGGGGTCTGAGTACTGATACATGTCCAACATGAGAAGTGATAGATTTGAATATGACCTTTGAGAAAAAGGAGTGGGACTTACACGCCAGTTTCTCTTGATATGCCCACCCCGTTCCATCTTCCCACCCACCTTCCGGCACTCATGGCCCCAAATTCGGCCGCCCCGAGGTTTATGCTGTGTACCCCGAACCCGATATGCCCGCCCGAGCATGGGATTGGGGCTGAGGGGATCCAGGGTTCCGTCCAGGGGCTTGTCAACACCATGAACATATCCTATTGATGCCTGTCATTTGACACAGCAATTCCCACTCAGGCACACACCAAATCACCATAGAACCAGACCGAAGTTGACAACAATTAAAGCATTGTAATAACCAAAGTGTCAAAGTCTATTCCACCACCAAGCTTGCTGCTAGCTAGCACCCCCCCCCCCCCCCAAACCTTCATTGCTTCACTTCCGTCTATCATCCACCCTAATCTCTCCTCCCATTTTCCCTTCCCTCCTCCCTCCTCCCAAAAACAAACTGCCCACGTTCCACCCTCAACAACGAAGCCAGGCAGGCAGGCAGGCGGTGTCAATCTCAGCCAGTACCAAAAATAAAAAAACAAAACCACAAATGCCTCTCCTCCCCCAAACAAAACAAAAACAAACCAAAAACCCCAAAACTGCCCAAGACTAAACTCAAAAATAAAGAACGCCATGCAATATGTGTGTGTCTCAAAACCACTCAAAAAAAGACAAACTCCGTCAGTCTATCCCATGCCCCATTCCCTTCCCACTCTGAATTGTGTGATGACAAAGGAGATGATGCCGACGATGGCGGCGATGACCAAAAGGAAAGAACCAATAAGGGAAGATGCCATCGGTTTCTGTGTGTGTTGTGTGTTGTGTGTGTGATATTAAACTTCGTAAGATGATGATTTGGGTATGTATGAGGTATGGTTGAGAATGAGAATTTGGGGGTGGGGTATTCTGATGGCCCAGGGGGATGGTTGGTTGATTGATTGATTGATTGATGAATTGGTGACCGGCCGATGAGAGAGATGTAAAAACGAGAGATGTGGAGAGAGAGAACGACGACCCCAAAACAGCGCGACAAGAACCAGTTCGCCTGCGCTGCCTGGAGATGGTCGGGTATTAAAAAGGTGGTAGTTTACTGTAAGCGGCAAGTCCACTTTCGGAGTGTTGCCTGTTGTCGAATAGAAGTAAGTCGCGAAAGAAGGAACCGAGACGAGTAATCACTCCTCGGCCATATCGCTGTCCAAATCACCCTCCTCATACGCCACCGGCGCCCACACACGCCAGTGCATCACACCCACATGCGCCAGTCGCACAGCCATATCATCAATGCCCGCCTCATCCCTGGGCTCGCGCGGCTGGCGAACCGTCGCGCCCGCAAACAGCACGCGGTGCTGCTGCACGGTGGCGGCGGGCCGGGTAGATTGTCCGGGGAGGCGGCCGCCGGCAGCGACAGTGAACAGGGCGACGCTGGTCAGGTTTTTGAACTCGGTAACGCGGCGAGCCACGTCGGAGAGCAGGCGCTGATGGAAGTGCTGCTCGACGTCGCGGAACATGTCGCAGTCCTCAACGAGGCAGGCGGCGAGCTGGGCCTCGAAGCCCGGGAGGGAGAGCGAGCCGGGGGCGTTGGCGAAGCGCAGGATCTGCAGGGCCATGGGGCCCACGAGACCCTTCCACCGGTCGGCGGGATAGATGGCCATTGGGGCGGTGTGAACGAGGGCGACGAGGGAGGTGTAGAGTTCGGAGGCACGCGATCGCGAGTCGGCCGGGTCCGAGGTAGTCGGCGCGAAGATACCTGATGACCGAGGCGACGACGAGTTGGAGGAGCTGCGGTCGCTAAAGGCGACGCTGGACGGGCGGGAGATGCCGGCGGCCATGAAGTTGAAGTCGCCCGAGAGGCGGTTGTTGGCAGTCTCATCGCTGACGTACGATGGGACACACAGCGTGACCCGCGAGAGGCGCTCCAGCTCCTCAAACTTCCGCATGCAAATCTCCAGGCAGATGCTGTCGTGCAGATCGGAGCGGAGCTTGAGAACCCGGTCCTCGTCAAAGACGAACGTCGGGGGGATCTCCTTGAGGGGCGTTGTCGGAAGAATTAACCTGGAGAGGGCGTCAAAGAAGACGGACATCTCGCCGAAGGCGCTCTGATACGGCATCTGCGAGCCCGCATACAGCCGCTCCATGCGGTCCTGGGCAGCCTGATACCACATGCTGGACGGGGTAATGCTGAGCTTTCCTGCCTGCAGCTTCTTCACGAAGAAGCGCTGCTCGAAGTGGACGGTGTCCTCGATGAGAGCGGCGCGCAGGCACCGGATCTGGTGATTCGCCACGTCCAGCTTCATGGCCTCCAGCACGTTGAGCAGGTTGCGCATCCCCTTGACGAGCTCCGTCATGTCGTTGTTGCGGTTCCCGTTGCTCAGCTCCTGGTACATCTCGTCGACCCATTCGTCGCGCATCGGGGCGCAGTGGAGCTTGAGCACGCCGGCCAGCCACGAGGCCAGCTTCTCCAGGTCGGCAACGCCGCGGCCGAACTGCTGCATCAGGAGGTCCACATTGAGACCCTCGTTGAGCAGGTCCCGGTCGTTTTGCGGTACCAAGGTCTCAATGATGTCCCTGACGGCGCGCAGCAGCGCTGGCAGACACCAATCCCCATGACCGTACCTCGCGTGAAATCCGTCCCTGTCCACCACAAACATAACCAGCTGCTCATAGAGGATGGTCCAAAACTGGTTCGCCTTGTCCTGCTTCTTCCTGCCCTTGTCGCCATCAAGATTCGGCCTGAAATGGAGCTCCGGGTCGAAGTTGATGTCGTGCCTGAGCTTGGGGTTGTGCACAATCTTTTGCACATCCAGTTCGCTGAGTGTCGCCTTGGTCACCGGGGGCTCTAATGGCGGATTTGGGGGGACGGCGGGGTGGCTTGCTGGTGGCGATGGCCGGGGCTCTGGAGCGGAGGTGCGTGCTGGGAGGTATTCGGCATGTGGCCTCGCGGTGGTGGAACTCGTCGAGCAGGTCGACGGATTCCTTGACAGCGGCTGTGGGGGGGCGACGACTCTTGTGCCCCGGTCCGCTGTGCTCTGGCTAAGCTTCCGCGAGCCGCGGGGCAAATCCTGTGGGAGCGGTGACAGGGCTGCAGGGTCCGATTCGGAAGGTGGATTCCGGGTCTCTGGGGCCGGCTCCGTGGGCATGGGCTCGTCGGCGGAGTCCTGCCTCCGGTGAGCTGACATGTGGCTTTCTATTCCCCCACCAGCACCTTGGTCGCCCATGTTGAAGCAGTAGCGAGTGTCAGATCGGGTGGGTTGGTAGTTTCGATGCAAGATCAGAGAGTTGGAGGGTGTTCCAAAAACAGAGACTGATCGGCAAACAGCAGGCGTGGGATCCCTAGGGGAATATATAAAGAGCAAAAAAAAGGCAAATGACTGTCCATGTTAGCACCAATGCAAGAGACTCGAACGGGGAATGCCACGGGAAAGGTGCAGGGGCAAACAAAGCGATGGGCAGCACAATCCGGAGACGAGGTCTCGTGAGAGCGGCTGGCTGCATGAGGCACTGTAGCCATGGGCGGCGGACAGTCGGGAAGCAGAGGTCGAGGAGCCGGCGGAAGGGGGCATTTTGTGTGATAAAGAGTCCGTTGGGGGAAGCAGAGCGGGCAGCTTACATGCAGGTGTCCTGCTGGGCTTTGTGCTGGGCTTTGCCAAAGATGTCCGTTGGTGTGTTGGGCGGGAGCAAGCAGGAGACAGCGTCGAGCAAAGTGCCGGGTCGGCTGAGGGTTGATGTCGCAGATATGGGGGTACCCCAGAGAGGGAGGCGGTCGACAAGAGGACAAGAGACGGTGGTCCGGTTGCGCAGCTCGCACAACTTCCTTGCTTATGAGAAAGGACCGGGCTCGGAAAAGGAAGGTCGGCGGTACACAGCAGGAGCGACGGCCACGGGCACGGCGGCGGGCGGCAGTGTTCTTGTTGTTGGTCTTGTTGGTCTTGTTGGTGTCGATATTTGCACACAGGCGCGGGAGGTGTGATGGTTATGTCGGGTGCTGCTGCTGCTGCTGCTGCTGCTGCTGCTGCGTGATGGGATGGTGAAGGCGCTTATTCGGCCGTTGGCGGTGAGGTGGGTGTGAGCGGTGCGCGGTGAATGAGTGATGAGAGCGGGCAAACAGCATCAAACAACACTCAAGGGAGCGGCGGGTGCAGAGTAAAAAATAAAAACAGATAAAAAGACGGAAAGAGCGAGAGGAAGCAAACGGGAGCAGGCTCGAGGTGCGGCCGTGTGCAATTAGTAGGGATTTATTCTGGCAGAAACGAGGGATGGATGGGGGGATGGGGATGGGGTGGATGTGGATGGATGGATGGATGGACCGCCGGATGGCAATGGCAAAAAAGGAGCGTGTGAGCGTGTGAGATGAAAGGAGAGAGGGACAGGGCGGGCAGGGGCGTGCCATTGCAAAAGCGGGCTGCCGCCTCGCTGCTGGCACTCCCTGCCCTGTGCGAGGGACTGGGCCTTGGTCCTTCCTGGCATCTCTGGCATCTCTGGAACATGGTGGTGGGGTCGTGTGCTGGAGCAGTCCACACGGCAGTCCGCTCCAGAGACAGCACAGAGCCGTCCATGCTGCCTGTCCACGCCCGTGTGCTTGGGCTTGGGCTCTGAGAATTTTGTGCCAGACCAGCACAGAAGGACCTGAAAAAAAAAAGACCAGGGTCCAGTTTTCCTACACCCACGCCCCTCCGCCCCCAACTCTCCATCTCTGCCCGCCAGTCTGGTCCTGTTCCTGGAGGATGTGACGCGGGATGAAGATGAATTCACCCCAGGCGCCGGCTTCGGATGGGGTGAAAATGAGTTGGACTGTTCTGGGCACCGAGGTCAGGGACAATACCAGAGTTTGCTGGCATTGCCGTGGCCTCTTCTCTCGCCATTCCATTTTGACGCCTCACTTGAGGTGAGAGGGCCGGGGCTTCTTCTCCAAGTTGAAGACAGCACCCAAAGAGACTCATCACTGCGGTGGCTGCAAGTCCAGCCCCATACTCGGAAGTGGTGGCCGAGGGAGCTCACCGTGGCCCAATCCGGGTCGGGTCACGCAGGCCAGCCAGGTCACCTGGGAGGGGCAGCAAACACACTCAACACCATCACCAGCGCTGCTGCAGACACACGTAGCCATATTTTCAAAGCGAGCTGCAGGATTCAGGCTCCAAGACTTGGGCTTTTTGGGCTTTGGGCTCTGTCTCAACGCGACAACGGATGGGCAGCGTTTCGTTGCAGCCGGCTCTGCTTTGCTGCTGCGTGCTGCTGGTGGCTCTGCGCTGTCAAAGCATGATTCATCCGCCGCCCTGCCCTTGCACCTTGGGTGGAAACTGCCTGATGCATGCCCCCCTCGCAGGGTTGCAGTCTCTTTTCTGATGCTGAGCGCGCGCGGCGGCGGCGGCGTTGCTGAGCAGCGTTTTTGAAACCAGTCTACACCGCCAGGGAGCGGAACAATGGAACGCTGTCGGCCTGTCGATGCACGGCGAGTGCCACGCTCGCCTGCTTTCTCATGTCATTCTCACAGGAGGCATTTTTGGTAACGGAAAGGACGCCCTGGGGCGCTGGCTGCCGCGCTGCCACTAGTGAGTTCTGGATCAGCCTTCATGCGGCGCCGATCCGATCCTGTGAGCTGAGGGCGCTCCCTGTCGCCGACATCAGATGAATCTCTGACACCCCAAGGGAGCTCGCAGAAAAGAAGCAAGGTGCAACCACGAGCAGAAGCCCAACCTCCTGGACCACGGGGAAATGCTCGTCTGATCTTCGCTGATGCGATCGTCGATTCTGTGAGTGCGGCAACGTGACCCTCCACGCCATCGTCCCAGTGCGGGATCGATGCCATCTCTGACCCTCCCTTGCCGTCCAGGTCTGGGGGGTCCCCGCGGCTCGTATCCATGTCGCCGCTGGTGTGGCCGCGGAAGATGGAAGAAGATGGCGATGGGGCGCTCGAGCATGCGGCGCTGAATGAGGAGCTGCAGGCAAGACCAGGCTAACGATGCACGCCCGCGCTCGCCCACGCCAGTCGCCGGCGAAAGTGGTCTCTGGGCGGCAAACCAGAAGCAACATCGCAATTACCAAGCCGCCGGGGAATGGGGTGCTCATTTATGCGGTTTCTCGGAATTCCCAGAAGAGGTCAAGGCCACCACCGGGAGAGCACTAACCGGATCAGCCCTGGCTCAGGTTCGAAATGCCTGCCACTTTGGGGGAGAGGTTCCGGGTGACTGGATCATCCCGCGCTTCTCCAGCCACCACCAAGAGCCTCGCCCCACGCCCGATGTCTCGGCCCAGGGACTGCTTCAGGGACCGTGTTGGCAAATGTCTCTCGCTGGCATCGCAGATCCGAAGGGAGCTGCGGCATGATATTTGATGCTCGCTTCCCCGTCGTGAGCTGTCGTGTGTTTCTCGGCAAGACTTCCGGAGCTATTGTCGGGCGCTGGCCTGACGCACGCGGATGCTGGTGGCCCTTCACCTCCATCCCTCAGCCGCAAAGACGCTCGAAGCCCCAAAGAGAGTAACAATTTCCCACAACGCGCCAGTCGACCCAGCGACCCGGCTCGCGGGATATGGGCTCCTCCCACTGCCCAGCAGACGAGACCGAGACGGGCCAGGCGCAATGTAAAAACGGGATTGCGCTCCCATCTGGCACCGGCTCCTCCGTCTCGCGACGGGGTACGAAAGCCGTTGGCGGGACTGGCGATTTCCAGACTGGCGGATCCAGATCCCAGCAGCGGCCATGTGGCTCGCGGGGCTCGCCAAGTCGCGAGATTGGCCGCCAAGTTTAGCGATGCCGTGATCCCAGCTCCCGAGCCAGCCGGGGGGTCCGCCAGGGGCAGAGGCGCTCCGGCACAGGCACGCGATGCCTGCATCTCCAAGATTGCCGTCGTGTGGTTGTGCCGCGTGGAACAATGAACTGATCTGATGAGATGCTTATGGTGGAGGGATGCTGAAAAGGAACCCAGGGTCCCGTCCTCCTCATCAGGGCTCCTTGCCCTCACAAAGCATCGCGCCTGCCCATTCTCTGTAACCGAAGGCAGCGAATTTGCACCACGCCCCACCGCTACAGAAGTTACCTGCATTAACCGCGGCCCACACCTGCAGCGATCGTCCCACTTGGAGCGGTGAGGTCACGGGACTGCGGGCTGCGAAATGACGCGACCGCCTCTCGTTTCGTGCCAGAACCTGACAATCGAAACTTCGCGTCTCCTCCTGTCGCCTCACTTTTGCAGCTTGCAGACCGCGCTATTTGTTGACCCCGCGAGCGGCGGTGGCGGGGTGGTGATCGTTGCTTTCCAATGCTTTTGCTTATTCTCGACGGTCGGCGACATCGCTCCACTCGGTTGTTTGCCGTCCACCTGCCGCCGCCTCCCCCATCCAGACACAATCGCCATTGTCCCGTCCATTCCATTGTCGCCGCCCGCCGTCCGTCGCCGCATTTGGCAACACACTGCGCGGTTTGCGTCCACCCATCGGCTCCGGTGCCACCACATCTGATGCGCCTTGCTGGTTGCCTTTCCCTCGACCCGTTGTCAGAGTTGCTTTGACCGAGGCTGTAACTGCACAGGACATGCCGGGACCCAAAGCACACCCGCCCCATCTGCTGTTACCCATACTACGAGTCAGCATGCGCGTTGTCTGAGACCGAACTGACAACACTCTCAATGCGGCCCGACCATCAGCCACATAAGCTGTACACAATCCTCACCAAGCCATAAAAATCTCCAGATACGTATCACACGCCGCCTGGATCCAAGCCGACAACCGCACTGTGACCCGAGGTTTTGCCCACTCCTGCTAAACCCCTGCATTGCCCGTGTCATCCACATGTTTGGCCAGAGAGGGTGCGGATAAATCGCCCGGGCCGATCCCTTTGCCACTCTCACGGCAGATCTGACTTGGAATCATCGGATTCCTCAAACACAAGCGCCGTTTGCTCGCTGCGTTCGAGGTGGGGCCGCCCGATGTCCGGAGTACGGAGCACGGCAGAGCTGTTGGAGGAATGTGAAACTTGCCCAATTCCTCTTGCTGCAGCAACCCTTGTATTGGCTTTGAATCGCCGGTTTACATACAGTGTCAATGGGTTGATTGGGTTCGTCTCTCGGCTTCCAGGCCCGGATGGTGTCCTGTTTCATGTCAATCCTCGACGGGTCGTGCCACCAGACAAGGCGAAGGGATCTCGAAACAGGGAATAGCTTCGAGAGTTAGGGTATCGTGGGTTTTAGAAATGGTCTCAAAAGAGAAGAACCTTCGCTCGGCTGTTTACTGTCGCCGAAGCTGTTTCTTACTGCCTTTGCACAACTCTTCGAGGGTAAGTCCAGAGGCAAGACAAAGCCTCGACTCATTTTCTGCTCGACAACAAGAGCTTCTTGAACGCCACAACCTCGTTAAGCCCAGACAAGGAACCAGTCATTTCTCAGTCAACTGGGTTTCTGAGGGCCTCTGCGCTCATTAATCGATACCTGATGGCTAGAGTATGGGCCTGGGTAACTGCCTCGCCTCGGGGTGTTTGTCATGCATGTTAGCCACTGGTACATGTGCCTATTGCCTAAGCCCAAGAGAGAGCGAACAAGGTGTCTGTATGCTCCCGTGTAAACGTCCGGATGTATAAGGGTGAATCCCCAGTTGGAGTTATGCCAAACTATTTCCATTTCATACTGTGCATTGTGCAAATCCAGGTCTCGGTGATACACAGTATGAAGGAAATGCATGTCGACCGAGGTGCGGCTCTCTGGCCCAGCCAGCCAGGTTTCGGCGATTTCTGTCGATCTTTTTGGATTATTGGACGGCGAGAGAAATTTGATGTCGGCGGGGATCTACAAACTCGCCGTGACATGTTGGGCCTTGGCCACACTCGTATGGCGGGGTGTGATATGCCCTGATTTGGTATGGGGGGAGGAGGATGATCTCTGGGGATTTGGGGGATCAGAGTGACAATCTGTATGAAGTTATGGGGTAGCTCAGGGTAGGTGGTGGACATTTCGTGGGGTTGATGGGGGTTAAGGGGGTGCAAGGTCGGGGGTTAGGGGTGGACATCTTAACCTGGATAGGAGTTTTGTTGTATGGAGACGGTTAACAGGAAGAAGAGGGGGTAGTGCGCCTTGGGAAGGGCATCAAAGTGAAGCTGTCGTTCTGTGGTATTTCGGTACATAGTGCCTTATTCCCCCGCCTCCCTGCGGTGACCCGCCGGCCCTCATTCAGCTTTCTGCATGTGGTCATCGCGGGATTTATGATGTCCTGTATGTACATACAGTTTCGGTCAGAGGGGTACTCAGTTCCGCTGCTGCGGCGTGCCGTTTGCGGGTGCCGGCACCGCATTCGAGGCGAAGTTACCATGGCGCAGAGGATGCCTTCTGCGAAAGAGTCAAACCAGTGGGTGGGAAGGGAATTCTGGTTAGAGGGTTTCAGAAGTGACCAAGATGCTTGGCTCAGTTGTGTCGCGGAGTATGCATGGAGGAACCAAAGGCGCCGTAGGGCTGGACAGATACCCAGCAAGGCGGTTCTGCCCGCGCACCACAGAGTGTGAAATTGATGGGCTACCAGACGACAGAGGGTGGTTCCCATACCCTCTCTCGCAAACTGTGATGAATCTGACGATGAGAGTCATGATAATAGTGATGCGCGGCGGAAGCACTTCCCATGTCCCAAGCACATAGTTCATCACTGGCTTCAGATCTCCACCTCCTCCATCCTTGCCAGGACGTACTCACTACCAAAAAATGATCCTTCAAGTCCTCTGACTTGTAACGTTAGATATCCTTTAACCTCAGTCCGCGTAGGGTCAACTCGTCGTACCTTCTCTCCTCTTATTTCTGTCAAACGGGGTACCCTTCCCAACCGACGATCAGAAGATTGTGCATGGTCATTACCATGGCCAGCTCCTAGCCGTGTTGATGACGGGTGTAGTGAGACTGCGAGGGAAACATAGAGGGCAAAGGGGTCAATCCTCCCAATATGCATACAACTTAGATTCCGAGCTTCAGCCAGCAGGAAGAGTGAGGCTCTCTATTCGTCGATAACTTCGCCCGTAGCCGGACGGCCTTTTCGTCGATGCCTCTCAGGAGAACTCCTTCCGTGGTTCGTTTCGCATCGATATGGAGAAAGCTGTCTTCGATACAGTATAGAGCCGGTATGGCGAGACGAGGTTGGCTTTGTTGAACACAACAAACTTCTCGTTGGCAGGCTCCTTTCAATCTCAGATGAAGTCGTCTTCGCTAAGCTTTTGATTAGCATACCCGCCCTGGACTATGACCGCACAGCGCTCTCATTTCTTCCAGGTCTCGGTATATCGAAGGCTAGCGTCTGTTCTTTTGTTCGGGGCGCACCTTGCGACTGATTTGGAGTCCACGCCTAGTTCGCTCTGGAGTCGAGACGGACCTAGCTTGATAGTGTGTTCATAGTTTGGCACAAGCTGGTGCAGATGTGGACAAATAGTGGTGACTGGCCTCAACGGACGATGTGGTGAGGCTGGGTTGACAACTTTAACGACAAACACCCTCTTGTTGCCCTTGATTAGCTGAGGCGAATGTGCTGCGTCCTCCGTAGCATGCTGATCGAAAGGTAGGCAAACGTCTGCGAAACTATAGTTGCCGGGATATACTAAGTATGCAGAACATAGGCCTTAAGCATCCCCGAGACGAGTCTTGGAGTCACAGATGGTTGAGCCTCAAAGGGCAAGTTAGTCAACGGCCCGGTCTTCTCGCGTACACACAATGAACGCTCAGTATTAACCTGCTAAATATCATCATAAACCCTCCCAAAATACCCCCTTGGCGCCTAGGGGCTCCCAAATCCCAACTCCCGCAACAAAACAAACCCCTTGAACTCCATTCCTAACCCGCAGTATCAACACACCAGGCGTACCCATCAACAACACCAGCGCACTTCACATGCCGAGGAAAATCGAAATCTACCACCACCACCAATGTCAGCCATCATCCCACTCCATCTTGCAAAAAAAGATCACCTACCGCCATGGCACCGCAACATATGCTCATGTAAGGAGACAGCCTCTCCCCTATCCGGGCACACTTCCAGAAGATGCCTGTGATGCTGTTCATTCCTCCTAGATCAATACCAGACCCATAACCCGTTTTATTGTTGATGTGTCGAGACTCACCCTGTCTTGTTCCGGTCGAGGATTGCCGGGAAGAGCTGATGCACGTAGGTGCAGGTGCTGGAGGAGGCGGGTGGTGATTAGCTTGGTTTGCCCGTGGGTTTCGGGTTCGGGTGGGAACGTGGTTCGAGGGAATGAAAATTCAGGTTGTAGATTCGGTTGGGAGTTGTGCTGAGAGGGAGGCACACCAAATGAGGAGGAGGATGACGAGCAGGAGGCTCGAGAAGTTGAAGAGGGCGGACTGGAAGGGGGAAAGGGTTAGCTTCGTGCGCTTTGGGTATGGGGTGGTTTGGGCCGTACCATGGTGGTTTCTCAATCTGTACTTTCGGACAAACAGTAAATTGATGCGGTAGTTTGGTCGTGTCTTTCGAGTTGGTGGTGGTTTGCGCTGTTAACAGAGGTGTCTTCTGTCTCGAGAGCTTGATTCCTGAGAACACCATTTCCACCTGCTTCATGCCAAGAGTCGACAGTGGGGCTAAGGCAGTTGAAGGTGGGTCCTCGCGGCTGGGCTCAGTGGAGTTGGACTCTCGGCAGTGGGGTGTGGGGGACAGCTGTTCAGCGGCAGCCTCACCTCAGCCTTCTTCCATCGAGCTTTGTCCAGCAAGGTTCTCGACAACCCTAAGACAATTACTATTCATCGAGCATCCCAGGTCCGACTCTATCTCGAATCAATCAATCGCCGTAAAAAACCATCACAACTGGCATCTCCGTCACTCATCGCGCCGCTCCCAAACAACAATCGCGAGTTCCCAAAACCAACCCCATCAACCAAACCACCCACTTAGCCGTCCACCCGCCACCAACCGCCCACCATGGAACCCCGCGCGCGTGCCGGCAAGAACGTCGGCAAGATGAACTTCGGGCACAACGAACTAGCCCAACTCCTCTATGGCCACGGCGACGTGCAAGCGCCGCTCCACGAAACAGTCCGCGTCCTCGACGAGATCCTCACGGAGTTCATCCAAGGCGTCAGTTTCGAAGCGACCCGCGCCGCCCAACACGCAGGACGTCAAAAGGTCAAGTTCGAGGACTTTGAATTCGCCATGCGCCGCAACCCGTTCTACATGGGCAAGATCCAGGAGGTGTTCGAGAAGAAGAAGGAGATCGAGGCGGCGAGGAAGGGGTTCAGTATCGAGGAGCAGCTGATGAAGGATGCGGATAAGGAGGAGAAGCAGGCGGAGAAGGAGAGGGATAAGGTGCCGGGGAAGAGGGGACGGCCGAGGGCGGTGGCGAGGATGCAGGTGGGGGAGGAGGATTTGGAGGGGGAGGAGGATGACTTGGAGGAGGGGAGTTCGGTTAGGAGAAGGTAGGGGGGGTATCTGGATGATGGTGGGATGGGGATTGGAGCTACTTTGGTCTTTTATGCATTGCGATGGAGTTGGGGTTTGTTTCGGGATACGTTTGGCAGACACAGCGGCGTTAGGGAACGGGAAGGGCGAACAAACTGTGACGAAGACGAATATATTGCTCTGACATGAGCCTCAACTATCGTGAGCTGGCCAATACCAGATCTCAAAATAATACAGCGCATCCGACCCTATCAGGCCTCTTTAAATCCCACAAAACAATCCTCCAAGGGTATCATCACACACCACCACCCCCACCTTCGCACCACCTACTCCCTCTCATAAGCCACAACCTCCAACCTCCCCCCCTCCGCACACCGCGGCACCTCCCCCTCCGCCAACCCCATCTCCCCCACCACCCTCTTCGTCCTCTCCCACGGCACCGCAAACAGCCCCGAATTAATCCGACACATCCTCACCTCCCCCACCACTTCCCTCCCCTCCTCCTCCTCCACCCCCGCCACCGCTCTCATCAACTCCCTCATCGCCGGCCCCGTCGCCCTCAAAATCCTCTCCGGCGAGTCCCTTGCCCGGCCAAACCGCCGACTCGTGAACAGACAGCCGATCCAGTGGCCTTTGGACTTGTTGTTGGGGCCGGGTTGCGGTGGGATAAGAAGGGCCGTGCCGAGGAGTTGATCGGGCGTGGAGTGCAGGCAGTGGGCGCGGTAGATGGCGAATTCGGAAGGGTAGAGGTTGCGGAAGGCGAGCGCGATGCCGCCGGACCAGGAGCCGATGCAGTTGCAGGCGTGGATGAGGAGCGTGGAGGGGGGGGCGGAGAAGATGTCGCCGTATTTGTCGGTGATGTGGATGCGGGTTGGTGCGGGGGTGGGGGTGGTGGTGGTGGTGGTGGTGGGGAGAGATGGTCTGAGGGATGGGGAGAGCGAGAGGGTGGTGTGTGGTTGGGAGGGAGCTTGGGAGACCTCGAAGTCGTCTTGTGAGGCGTTTGAGGCGGTGCTACTGCTGTCTGATTGTTCGTCGTCAGATTGAGATGGCGACTGGTCTTTCTTAGGCGACTGTGATAGTTTCTCTTCTGTCGACTCTGCTTGTTGAGGCGTCTCGGCCTTGGTTGTCGACGCCGTGGTCGAGTCCTCTCGTTCTCCCTCGGATTCAAGACTCGATCGCTTCTTCTGACTTTGAGAAGCCGATGTGAAGAAGCTCAGCTTCGTCTGCTTGAAATGACGCGCTCCAACCGGCGCGTCAAGAACGCGTTTTGCCGACATCTTTTCGCGATCCAATTAACGGAGTTGAGTGAGGGCGACAATATCCTGACCTGAGGTAGGTAATTTTTGGTAGTCTGCTGACTACAGGTTCGCTGTCGACTCTTCAAGTTTATGAACAGAATATTGAATTACTGACGCGATTGATGGTCTTAGTTCTGTCAATTCTTGTCCGAGGTTGTGGGTTGATTGAGTGAGCAATGAAGTGGGAGTCTCTCGCTTGGGGAAAGGGTTGCCAAGAGCCAGCCACATGGATGGCATGGAAAGTTGCACAGCCTGAGACATTCCTTCCCTTTTCAACTTGCAACCTTCTACAACACTTTCAACACTCAAGCAAACCTCGAACAACAACGCCAGGAGGCTGAGCTAGTTTCTCATGTTTGATGTCTCTTTACTAAACTGGGATGCGCCGAGTCTGTACCAACCTAGCTCGCGGCTGCCGTCTCGCCGGTCAGAACAACTCTTCACCTCAGCGGAAGAGAAGAGAAGTTGATAGGAGAGAAGCAGGGGAGGTGTCTGTCTTTTTTCGGCACCTTTTTGGGCAGAGAAAATGAGGAGGGGAGCAGATATGGCCTATCCCGAGCAGATGTCTTCCTCAGTCCTGAAGCGCCGCTCGGAAGCGGCCGCTTATGCACAGGCTGCAGGTGACTCCGAGTTCCGGACCGGTTGCGGTCCCTATCCGACGCTCTGCCACCGGCATCTCGGGGCTAGTGGTGACGGAAGGACGCGCAAGAAGGCTTCTGAGTGGCTCGGGCCCGGAAATCCTCCTCTTGAGGTTTTCGGGAATAACGAGCACGCCCTTCTCCCCACCTCTGAGGCGATCAGTGCTCACTGGGTGCCTTGAGGTCATCATTCGTCCCTCTCCACCACCAAGTAACAGAATTCGAACTGGGACAACTTTTTGCGCATAATTTGACTTGGTCTTTGCTCAGCTTTGATCTCTTCCCATCCCATCTGGAATGGAGCAGCAGCAACGATGCCTGGGTTATTGAACATCTCGCAGTCACCGCGGATTAAGACAAGATCCGAGGTTGATGATGACGATACTATCGCGCTGATGCCCCTCGAGGACCTGGGCCGCAGCAAACCATCTTCGCCGTTCCTAGCCCCGAATGTCCCCAGGTCACTGGCCGCCAGCCCGTTCTCCGAGCATGGCCGGCTCTCCCCTTACCCATCAAGGACATTGTCCCCGGCTCCATACGCCCAACATGGGTGGACAACACGGGCAACGATATCCCAATCCTTGAGCCTTTTTTGGACCAGCAACCGAGGAGTGATCCTGGTTGCCGTCGCGCAGCTGTTCGGGGCGCTCATGAACCTCTCGGCGAGGCTGTTGGAGCTGGAATCCGAGATGCATCCGTTGCAAATTCTGTTTGCTCGCATGAGCATGACCACGGCACTGTCGTGTCTGTACATGTGGTGGAATGCGGTTCCCGATTTTCCACTTGGTCCGCGGGGAGTCCGCGGAGTGTTGGTGCTTCGAGGCGTATCCGGATTCGTACGTACAAACAGGTTCTGTTGGTTGTCCGCCGGGTCATATCAATCTCGGGTTGTCGAACCAACTGCTTCATGATACCCTGAATCCCGTCCCACCAACACCCTTCGCTAACATACGTAAACAGTTTGGCATCTACGGAATGTGGTACTCCATGATGTACCTCCCACTAGCCGAGGCAACCGTCATCACCTTCCTCGCACCCATGCTCTCAGGCTACATCTGCCACCTCCTTCTCAAAGACCCCTTCACCCGAAAAGAGCAACTCGCTTCGCTCCTCGCCCTCGCCGGAGTCGTCCTCATCGCGCGCCCAACATCCCTCTTCGGGAGCACCTCCCCTCCATCCCCAGAACCAACACCCCCAACCCAACAACAATCCCAAACCAACACCACCACCACCCATTCTCCCCCCACCGCCCCGACCCCCTCCCAACGCCTGCTCGCCATAGCCGTCGCCCTCATCGGCGTCCTCGGCGCTGCAGGCGCCTACACCACCATCCGACACATCGGCACGCGCGCCCACCCCCTCATCACCGTAACCTACTTCTCCGTGTGGAGCACGCTCGTCAGCGCCACCTGCCTCCTCCTCTTCCCCCTTCTCCAGTTCTCTCAGTCCACCCCCCCGAGGGTTACCTTCGCCGGCCTGCTCCCCACATCAGCATACGAATGGGGTTTGCTGTTGGGTCTGGGGGGGTGCGGGTTTGTGATGCAGTTCATGATGACGGCTGGGATTGGAGGCGAGAGGTCGAATAGGGCTACCGCGATGGTGTATACGCATGTGTTGTTTGCGGCGGGGTTTGATAGGTGGGTGTTTGGGACCAGGATGGGGGTGGTTAGTTTGGGGGGGTGTGGGGTGATTGTGGGGAGTGCGTTGTGGGCGGCGTTGGGGAGGGGGAAGGGGGATGGGGGGGGGAGGAAGAGGGGGGATGTGGAGGGGGGTTTGAATTTGAGGGAGAGGGAGAGGAGGGAGGGGGGGGACGCGGAGGAGGCGGTGGGGATGTTGAGTGGGAGGGGGAGGGGGAGGGAGGGAGAAGAGGGGGAGGGGGAGGAGAGGGGGGTGGAGATGGGGAGGGGAGGGTAGGAGGGATGGTACGGTTATTTGGGACTGAGGATAGATGAAAGATGAATAAAAAGAAATCATGACACCGGGGACTCGATAAATGCCACAAGTGAAACAGGTGCAGTGGTTCCCAGGTGTTGAAGAAAAGTGTTATGTTTGGGTGTCACTTGAGAGGAAATAAACTTGCAGATACAACTAATTTCTCACCAACAGCCTCATCTAATCTATTTCTCATCTGATTTTCCGGTATGGACGGTTACACTTTGGGTGTTGTCAGTTCTTGGATCTGAGTGCGCTCACCTAGGTGGGCGAACCTTGCACACCGAAGCTCGGGCCACCTGCTCATCCAGGCAGTTCCAGTGGTGGACTTCGCGTCTGGAAATTTGGAGCTTCCAAGCTCGCGTTCCCACTCTCGCCCATCTCGCCCAGCATCTCAGCATCTCGGTCAGCCTCGATCCCAGCCTCGACCCTCTGCGACGACACTTCAACCAACGATTTCTCCAACCATCTCTCGCAAATTTACCCCAGCACCCCGAGCCAGCTCTGCAGCAGGACACAATGGTCCAGATCAGCGAGGTTCGCGGCAACAGCCGCGACAACCGCACCGCGGCGCACACACACATCAGAGGTCTTGGTCTTAATTCGGCCGGCATCGCTGAGAAGCAGGGGGCTGGCTTTGTCGGCCAGACTACCGCGCGTGAGGTATGTGTTGCGCGATCAACAGCACATGTGATCTGACCTAATATAACTCTTGACAGGCCTGCGGTGTCGTTGTCGACCTCATCAAGGCGCACAGGATGGCCGGCCGGGGCGTGCTGCTCGCTGGCGGCCCCGGCACGGGCAAGACGGCCCTCGCCCTCGCCATCAGCCAGGAACTCGGCACCAAGATCCCCTTCTGCCCCATCACCGGCAGCGAAATTTACTCGACCGAGGTGAAGAAGACCGAGGTGCTGATGGAGAACTTCCGCCGCGCCATAGGCCTGAAGGTCCGCGAGACCAAGGACGTCTACGAGGGCGAGGTGACGGAGCTGACCCCTGAGGAGGCTGAGAACCCGCTCGGTGGCTACGGCAAGACCATCAGCACCCTCCTGATCGGGCTCAAGAGCGCACGCGGCCAGAAGAAGCTGCGCCTTGACCCCAGCATCTACGAGGCTATCCAGAAGGAGCGCGTGCAGGTCGGCGACGTTATTTACATTGAGACCAACACGGGCGCCTGCAAGCGCGTTGGCAGGTCGGACGCCTACGCCACCGAGTTCGACCTCGAGGCTGAGGAGTACGTGCCTATTCCGAAGGGTGAGGTGCACAAGAAGAAGGAGATTGTCCAGGACGTGTCGCTGCACGACCTCGACGTGGCCAATGCGCGCCCCCAGGGCGGCCAGGACATCATGTCCATGATGGGCCAGCTGATGAAGCCCAAGATGACCGAGATTACGGATAAGCTGCGCGGGGAGATCAACAAGGTGGTCAGCAAGTACATCAACCAGGGTGTGGCCGAGCTGGTGCCCGGCGTGCTCTTTATCGACGAGGTATGTTTCACTCAGAATGTGACGGTGTGTGGGGATTGCGGAGAGCTGACTTGAACCCCTCCCCCCCGGCTAGGCACACATGCTGGATGTCGAGTGCTTCACCTACCTGAACAAGGCTCTGGAGTCGCCCATCTCGCCCATTGTTGTTCTGGCGTCGAACCGGGGCATGGCCACCATCCGCGGGGCCGACGACATCAAGGCCGCCCACGGCGTCCCGCCCGACTTCCTGACCCGTCTCCTCATCATCCCCACCCACCCCTACGAGCCCGAGGAGATCAAGCGGATTGTGCGGATCCGCGCGACCACCGAGGCCGTCCAGATTACGGACGCCGCCATCGACAAAATTGCCGAGCACGGCGCGCGCATCAGCCTGCGCTATTGCCTCCAGCTGCTGACCCCTGCGAGGTACGTGTCTCGGATGTTCGCTGCGTGCGTGTGGAGAGAGTGGATGGTGTGCTGACAGGTCGACAGTATCCTCGCGCGGGTCAATGGCCGCACCCAGATCGACGTCCAGGATGTCGCAGAGTGCGAGGACCTCTTCCTGGACGCCCGGCGGAGCGCCAACGTGCTGGCCAGCGAGTCTGGTCAGGGTTTTATTTCCTAATTGCATTCGCCGGCGTGTGTCTCTGGGAGCAGCAGTCATCGGACTGATTATGGGGAGCAAGGCAGGGGTTCGGGGCGCAACTAGTCACATTTCTGATTTCGTCGTCTTCTTGCATGTATGATAGAATGAGGGCACGGGTAGCCCAGGCCGGTTGGGAAAACTGCGTTGTCGCAGGATGGAGTTCGTTGGTTCGGCATGTCTGTTTACTGTCCTTTTTTTTTTTTTTTTCCCGCGCGGGAGCTGGCTGGCGGTTGGTTGCGCGCGCGTCTGCTTCTTCAAAGACACGGGCCATATTGCACACATTAAACCACCACCACCAACAAACCATACAGACCCAACAAGCCATGTTTTCCCGCATAATTCGCCCCCTTCGACCGGCAAGGGATTGTCCTTTCAGATGGCAGCGAACAAGTAAGAGCAAGCAGAAGGGGGGTGTGGCTTGTCCCGATTCGGCTGACATGGTCTTTGTTTCCAGGGCGGCGCATTCCAGAGGGCAGCATCCTGGGCAGCGTCCTCTGGCATTGTCTGCATGGCTGAGGGGGGGCCGCCTGGTCTGCTTGATCTGCTTAGAGATTGGGAATTCCCCTCCCCCCCGGCTGCTATCTCTGCGAACGGAAGGTCCTGCAAACGCGGCAGACAAAGAACCATGGGATGCGCTCTCCACTGCCCTGCGGCGCATTCCCGAGACATCTGAAGGAAAGCCCTCCACTCCCATCCGCACTTTGCCCACGGCCAGCCGGGGCCGGTCTGGCACCCGCCCGTCATAATAGATGCCGTGGGTTGCCAATGGATAAGGTCATTGACCGTTGTTGTTGTTGGTTGGGCGTCATTGTCCGGCCGGTGAGTTCGTGGGAGGATAGCTCACAAAGAAGACAATCCAACACACAGCCAACACAGCTGTTTTTGATTTATTATTATTCCATGGGTGGCAGTCTTGAATCAGGCCCAGTTTCGCCGCTCGCCTTCTTCCACGCCCACTCGTTCCTTTCTTCCTCCGCCCCCGTGTAGTCAGAGACACGCAGATCCGGTTTCTTTCCCCCGTCGACTGGAACACGCCCTCTCTCGCTCACAGCTGTGCGGTCCTGGCTCTGGCTCCTCCTTCTCAACCTATCCGTTTGTCCCCGGCGCCCTGTTGCCCGCTGCTCAAAGGTCCCCCAGGGAGGAAAAATGACAGACGTCGTAGTCACCTCACCACAGCGGCACCACGCTGTCCCCACGGGCCCGCTGACACGCTCAGCCATGGCTGTTGCGAGACCGGCCGGAGGAGCACCGGCAGATGCGAGACAGCACGGATCCGAGACCGCTCCAACAGCCCCTTTATCATCGCCTCGCTCACACCCGCCGGCTCATCTCTCTCACCGTTCCGACTCCGACTCCAGGGAGAGCATCCGAGGCCCCATAACTAGAAAGCGTGCCGCCTCGATCAACACGGAAGAGGCTAACCGGCCCAAGCTGGAGGGCCTGAGTCTCAGCACGCCCGGCACCGCGAGCCCGAGGCCTTTCGACGCTGGCCTGGTCTGCCTCTGCACCCCAGCGCCAAAGGTCCCCCGGCCGCGAAACGGTATGTCTACTTCATCCCCTGAGGGTCTCAAAAATGATGGAGTATTGCTTGTCCCCGTGCTCTGCTGGCTCTGGGCTCGTGCGACCCCATCTTTATTTTTACACCTCGATCGCGATGATGCAAGGGAGAGACACCTCCACCACTGAGACGGCTGGCTAACGAGGATCGCCGATCTAGCCTTCATTCTGTATCGACAACACCACCAGGCTCAAGTAGTGCAGCAGAACCCGGGGCTCGCCAACCCGGAGATTTCCAAAATCATCGGCGAGCAGTGGCGCGACGAGCCCGAGGACCGCAAGAACCAGTGGAAGCTGCTCGCCGAAGAGGAGAAGCAGCGTCACCAGCGCCAATACCCGGACTACCGCTACCAGCCGCGGCGCGGAACTAAGAACGGCGTGGGCTCAACACGCCCCGGCGCCCCAGGCGAGGACCCCAACCGCTGCCCCAAGTGCGGCGGCCGCTACATCGCCACTCCACGCACCCCATCCACGCCCTTCATGACGCCCACGGCCGCCCGCCTACCCGGCGCCAATCCCTACGGCCCGCCTCCAACACCGCACCCGGGCCACCCCCCGCACCCCCGATCCGACCTCGCCCGCGCCAGCAGCCGCTCCCACTGGGGCGGCGGCCCCCCAAGCCTCTACGACATCCACGAGTCCGACTACGACTCCACCATGTCCCCCAACGAAGCCAAACGCCGCCGCTACAACACCCCCGGCAGCTACCACAACTTCCACGCCCTCCCCTCTCCGCCGCCCCTCTTCACACCCGGCGGCCACCCACTCCGCCAACAGTCCCTCACAAACCCCCCAACCCCCATCGCACCACCCCCAACCGCAAGCAACACCAGCGGGAACTACCCTCCATTTCCAGCCCCCTCCGGAATGATCCTCTCCTCCGCAAGAGCAAGCCACAGCCCAGGCCCGATGCCCCCTCCCCCGCGCCCGGGAGCACATCACCCCCTGTCCCATTCCCATTCCCATCATCACGCCAGCACCCCCACGCACTCTCACCCTCACCCTCACCCGTATCCTCATCACCACCATCAGCACCAGCAGCAACAGCATTACGCCCACGCTCATAGCCCTACACATGCGCATGCTCAGACACATGGTTTGCCTACCTCTCACCGGGAGCAAGCTGCACAATCAGCTACTCATGCCCAGGCAGCGACGCCGACACAGGCACATCCGCGTCCACACACCCGCCATACAGATACAGAAAAGGGCAGGGGGTTGGAGTTTGATGAGTCGTTGAGGCTGCCGCCGCTGCAGACGACTCGGCTTGGCGGGTCGAGATCGAGGTCGCCGGAGGAGGGAGACGGTGGGAGCGGGGGAAGTGAGAATGTTGGGGGTGGTGGAAGTGGTGGGAGTGGTGGTGGTGGAAGTGGTGGTGTGGCGGTGGGGTTGGGGATTGTCAACTCCGTTGCTACGCCGGGGGGGAATATGGGGTATGGTTCTGGTGGTGGGGGTGGTGGGGCGGGGGTGAAGAGGGAGAGGGAGCGGGATGGGAGTGCAGAGAGGGGTAGTGTTGCTGCTGCGGCGGCGGCTGCGGCGGCTGCGCAAGCGCAGGAACAGGCGAGGAGTGTCGAGGCGATGGTGATGAGTATTGCGTTTGCGAGTAAATTGAGGGTGTTGGAGAGGATTTCGCCGCCGTTGGGGATGGGGGGCGTTGAGGGTGGGGGTGGTAGGGGGCCGGTGATTGCTATTGAGGGGGCGGATAGGAGGTTGTTGAGGGTTGCGGCGGGGGTTGTAGAGAGGGCGTTGAAGGCGGCTAGTCCGGCTGCGGAGGGGGGGTGGGATATTAGGAGGTGGGAGGGTGAGGGGGGTGAAAAGGGGGTGGAGGAGGTGGGGTTGAGGAAGGCAAGTGTTGGGAGTGTGTCGGGTGGTGCTGGTGTTGTCAGTCCCCAGGGCACCACCAACCCCTTCACAACCTACCTCCGCACCATCACCGACTGGCACACCAAATCAGCCGAAATCGTCAACTACGTCACCGGCACCGCTCCCACCCAACCTCAACCCCCTCCCCGCCACACCCGCCTCTCAACCTCCTCCGCCTCCACCTCCTCCACCGACCCCGAAACCACCGACCCTCGCCCACCACCCCCCCAACGCCACCCTCTCCCTTCCCACCCCTTAAGCCCAACAGCAACCAGACCCCCCCAAGACATCAAAACCATCCCCCCAAAACTCCCCATTGCCCTCCTCCCCTCCGGCTTCTCCCTCACCCTCTCGGACCGCTTCGCCTGCACCGTCCCCATCTCCGACGCCTACGCGCCCGTCGACCACTGGCAATGGATGGCGACACTTTGGCGGGGGATTGTTGGTGCAGATCTAGTGGTTTATGTCACGAGCAGGGTTGTGACGGCCGAGGAGGCAGCTGTTGGAAATGGCGGTGGTGGTGGGGTGGGAGGGACGGTGGAGGTTAGGAATGGGGGGTTGATTGTTGTGAGGGTGCCGGTTGTTATGGGGGAGGGTAGGGGTGATGGGGAGGGGGAGGTGATGGTGGATGAGAAGATGGAGAGGAGGTTGGGGTTTGAGGTTGTTGAGTGGGTTAGGGGTGGGGGGTGGGTTGGGAATGGGAGGGTTGGGGTGGAGTGTTGAGAGTTGAGAGGGAGAAGTTTGTAGTGTCAGTAGAGTAGTGGTGGTGGGGATTATTAGGCAGTATTGCGGTTGAAATTTGAAGACTTGATTCTGATGCCGTCCAGATCTACGTAGTAGTGAAAAGTGTTTGATGGGGTCTTCCTTCGCTCGCCTGGCCCTGGCCTTCCTCCTCTTGGTGTTTGTTTTCTTCGGTTATTTTTGGAATATTTAGGCTTCTTTGTACTCACAATCCTTGGTAATTTCAGGTAAACAACACTCTCCCCTCTTCCTATTCTCTAATTTACCGGGCTGTTGAGCAAACGCTCTGTTTGAAAAGCCCTAAATTGCAGGAAGCCTTCCTGGAAGAGAGTGACGGTTGAGTCCTGTGAGTGGACCATGGATGCGTGAAGTTGTCCAGGCAGGGGCAGGTGGGGCATGAGCGCCTGCCAAGACAAAGGCTGTGGGGCGGACAGGGGGTTGAGCTGCAACTCCCCGAACTGGGGAATCTGACCCTGACAACCGCATCGCGTCAGTGTGGACGCGGTTTCCGTTTGACAACATCATCCAACTGAAATCAACATCACCACCAACACCACCACCACGGCTCAATTGACACCCTGCGACGACACATTGCGAAACCCACATACAAGCGCGACGAAGATCCATCCGAAACTAGAGCATGACCACTACACGACGCCCGCCATGTCCCTCTCCGAGTTAGCCGTTGGGCAGAAAATCCAGCTGAGCGACGGCCGCAACGGCACCATCCGCTATGTCGGCCAGACCGCCTTTGCCCAGGGCGATTGGGTCGGCATCGAGCTGGACGATGGCACGGGGAAGAATGACGGCACCGTCCAGGGCGAACGCTACTTTGACTGCGAAATGGGCTACGGCATGTTCGTGCGCCCGTCGACGGTCACTGTCCTCGCGCAACCCCCACCACCACCAAAACCTGCAGCAAAGAGGCCGGCGGGACGCCCGAGCGGCGTGTTTCCCTCGGCATCCTCTCGGGGCCCCACACCGGGCGACTCGGGGCTGGCCAAGCGCAAGAGCCTGAACGCTCCTAGTCCGAGCCCAGTGCCTAGACCGTCGCGGCCGGCCAGCGCCATCCGGGTAAGTCTTTTGTTCAGTCTGAGTGTTGACTGGGTGGCATCTAACACACCGTTTAGTCTCCTACCAGGTCCCCCACAAAACAGCTGGGCACTGCACCACTAAGCGGCCCCCCCTCTCGAACCGGCACGCCATCCAATGCCAAACCCCCTCTCGCCCGTCCGCGTCTTTCAGTTACAGGTAACCGGCCCTCCATGGCCCCGCCACCGATGCCTGCGTCTCGGCAAGGCCGCCAGGTCTCAGCTCCTTCCCTACCAAGGACAGGCACAGCACCCACACGAACATTAAGTGGCCGGTCGCTCCCAGCAACGAGACCCGGAGCTGCGCGCCCGTTCACATCTCGCCACGGGTCCTCGGCGTCGCAGTCGGGTGCTGACAACTCCAAAACGCCCAGCAAACGCGGCAGCGTGAGCACCGAGTCGCACAGGAGAAGCAGCGACGACGAGATCCTCTCCCCACAACCTACCAGCCCTGTTCAGCTAAGGACGATGGCATTGGAAAAACTGACCGGTTCTCATTCCACACCGCCCACAACGGCCAAGTCTCCAAGTGTTGCATCTGCAGCGCCCCGCCCTTCAATTGGCGCTGCCGCCGCTGCCGCTGCTAACAAGGAGATTGAGGATCTCAAGACCAAGCTCCGCGTGCTCGAGAAGAAGAGGATGGAGGACCGCGAGAAACTCAATGTCCTTGAGAAACTCAAGGGCGAGCGCGACAAATTCGAGAGGATCATTCAGACCCTGCAGATCAAGTACCAGCCACAACAGCAGGAAAATGTTGAGTTAAAACGACAGCTGAAGGAGGCTGAGGCACGATTGTACAATGTTGAGGACATCCAGGCTGAGAACGAGTCTGCCTTGGAACTCGCCACCCTGGACCGCGAAATGGCCGAGGAGATGGCAGAGGTCTACAAGGCCGAGCTCGATGCGTTGAAACAAAAGGCAGAAGAGCTGGAGCTCGAGGTTGAGATCCTCCGGGAAGAGAATGGAGAGTTTACCAAGGGAATGTCGACGGAGGAGAGGGCCAGCACCGGCTGGCTGCAGATGGAGCGGAACAACGAGCGGCTTCGCGAAGCTTTGATACGCCTCCGAGATATCTCACAGGAACAAGAGGAGGAGTTGAAGGATCAGATTAAGAGTTTGGAGGACGATCTGGGCGAGTTTGAGACGATCAAGGGACAGTTTGATGCGTGCAAGGAGAACCTCGCCCAGACAGAGGCCGCTGTGGAGGATCTCCGCGAGCAGCTGAACAACGCCCTCGGCGCCGAGGACATCATTGAGAGCCTCACCGAGCAGACTATGAACCAGTCCGAAGAGATCAAGGAGCTCAAGGCCGTCATTGACGACCTCGAAGCCCTGAAGGAGATCAATGACGAGCTCGAGATCAACCATGTGCAGAACGAGAAGGAGATGCAGGAGGAGATCGAGCTCAAGGACGCCGTCATCACCGAGCAGGCGCGGCAGGCGGGCCAGCAGAAGGAGGCTGTGGAGGACATGGAGTACACGCTGTCCCGGTTCAGAGAGCTGGTCACCAGTTTGCAGAGCGATCTGGAGGACATGCGCGCTTCTCACGCTGTGACCGAGAACGAGTCGGAGCAGCTCAACAGCCGCTCCAGGGCCATGATGGACCTGAACATGAAACTACAAATCTCGGCCGCCAAGGCCCAGGTTAAGACCATTGATCTGGAACTGCGCCGCATGGAGGCCCAGGAGGCCGAGCAGCACCTCGAGATCGTCAAGATGTTCCTGCCCGACAGCTACCAGGCGGACCGGGACTCAGTGCTTGCGCTGCTGCGCTTCAAGAGGCTGGCCTTCAAGGCAAATCTGCTCAACGGCTTTATCAAGGAGCGCGTCAACGGCCAGCCTCACCCCGGCCACGAAGATGACGTGTTTGAGGGCTGTGATGCCGTCGACAAGCTCACTTGGGTGTCGTGCATGTGCGACCGCTTCGTCAATGCCATCAGCCACTGCTCTCTAGAGCAGTTTGCCAAGTTTGAGGGCGCGCTGTACGAGCTGGAGCCCGTGGAGCGCGCGCTGAACGGCTGGATCGACGGGCTGCGGCGCGACGACCTCAAGGAGAAGCAGTGCTCGATCGAGCTGCAGCGGACGGTCGCTCTCATGACGCACCTGGGCGAGGTGCACATCGCCAACGACTTGCACAGTTTCGCCGATGATATCCACATGCGGGCGCTGCTGATGCAGAGCCACCTGGAGTCTGCCGCCGCCGCCTTTGCCACCGCGAGGGCCATGGTCCAACGGGTGGTGCCCGCCAACGAAGACGACGACGAGCTCAGCCAGCACTTCTCCAAAAAGGCCGAGGGCGTAGTCACCCAAACCCGCAGCGCCAAGGTCATCGCCAGCAAAACCGTCCGCGCCCTCGAAGACCTCAACACGCGCTCCCTCTCCCTCCTCCCGGACACAATGTCCGCCTTCGAACAAGCCGAATCCGCCACCGCCGAACTCGCCTCCATGGCCCGCCTTATTGGCCTCGACCTGCACCAACTCGTGCACGAAGAAGGCCGGACCTCCCCGCTCACCTACACCGACATCCAGTCCTGCATCCAATCCACCGCCCTGTCCACCTTCCACTCTGCCGAAGCGGACCTCTTCTCAACCTACCTCACCAAACTCCGCCTCGTCACATCCCAAATCTCAGACCTCGCCGCCCTCGCCACCGACCTCGACCAAACCCAGGAATTCGACCGCTCCCCAGCCCCCTGGATCCTCCGCAGCCAGGAACTCCGCGTCCTCAAGGCCATCCCCGTCGACGCGGAAGCCGAAGCCCGTCGCCTGAGGGATGATGTAGCTGCTGCGCGCCGCGCGCTCGCGGTGCGTGATGAGGATCTGAGTACGGCGCAGGTCAAGATTGAGACGCTCGAGTCGAGGATGAGGGATGCGCATGCGAAGGCGAGTCGGATTGCCGAGTTGGAGGAGGTGGTGGAGAGGGCGAGGGAGAAGGTGGTGGGGTTGGAGGATAGTATGGCGAAGCAGGATAGGGAGTTGAAGGTACTGGAGGGGGAGAGGGATAAGTGGAAGCAGGTGGCGAGTAGTAGTCGGGTGGTTTCTTCGGCGTCTGGGGTTGGGGAGGCTGGGGGTGCAGCGGCGAACCAGGAGCGGGCGGTTGCGACGGCGAGGGAGATGGATGCGCTGAAGGCGGAGATTGAGGGGTTGCAGGCGGCGGTGAGGTATCTCAGGGAGGATAACCGCCGGGCGAGGGTTGGGGAGTTGGCGGGGTGTGAGTGGCTTGCGGAGCCGTTGGTGAAGAAACCTGGCGCGGGGGAGCAGAGGCGGGGGATGGTGGTGGCCGAGGGGAAGGCGGTATTGGGGGAGTTGGTGGAGTTGGTGAGCAGGGCGCGGGTGTATGATTTGGGCGGGATGCCGGATGATAGGATCGCGTGGAAGCCGGCGAGGACGACGCCGCAGTTTCATGTGGCGAGGCAGAGGGAGGAGTTTGAGGCGTGGAAGGGGTGGCAGGGGGAGGTGGTTAGGAAGGGGAGGGGGTTGGTTCTTGAGAGAGGTGGTGTGGGCGGAGAGAAAAAGAGGGGAGAGGGGAGGAGGAAAGTGGCGGCGAGATTGCAGATACGGCTGCCGGGCGTGGAGGGGAAGAGGGTGGAAGGGAGGGAGGTGCAGATTGTTGGGTCACGGGAGTGGGAGGGGTTGCAGGGGCGGTTTGCTGTTGTATGAGCGGGTATCTGCGCTCTAGGAGTTGATATTGTTGTTTGCGGAGGAGTTGAAGTGCACTGCGGGCTTCTGGATATACCCCATAGACAAGCATGTCGCCGTTGCTGTTAATCTGAGTGTTTTCTTTCTGCCAAGGCCATCTATTGGTATCATGCACATCAAGCCGACAAACAATGCCAATATGATCTCACTCTCTCCCCCTATTCCATCTCTCCCCACTAACCCATCTACTTCCTCCCCTTCCCCTTCTTCCCCCCACTCCCACTCGCCTGCGCACCACCCCCACCCGCACCACCACCACCACCCCCTCCTGCAGCAGCCAACAAACTCGCCATATCCGGCATCCCCCCTTGCCCCCCTCCCGCGCCCTGCATCTCCTTCATCATATCCTTCAAAAAATTCTCACTCACCCCACCCCCCGTCATCGCCGGGCTATAATACGGCAACAACTCCCCCATCTTCCACCCCCGCGGCACCGCCGGCCTCGGCCACGGCTTCCCCTCCTCGACCTGCGGCGGCGGCGGCGCCCCGCCCACCCTCATCCGCAACGCGGCAGACCCATCCGTCGTAGGGTTCTTGCGCAGGTGCTCTGCCACGAGGATGTACAGGTGGTGTTTGTTCTTGGCCGCGGCGTCGGGGATGCCCTTGAGGTTGACTTTGACGCGCCCCGGGTTGGCCCAGTCTTTGGGGTGGAGTTTACCTGCTTCGAGGACGGTCGGGAGGCGGAGGTGGGCGCAGGCTTGGACGATGTCGAGCGCGAGGGGGGAGCGGACGGCGAGGGAGAGGGGGACCCGACGGCCTTGCGCGCGGGTGCGGGAAGAGTCGAAGTAGACTGGGTAGAGGCATTGGAAGGACTTGTAGGCGGATTCGTCGGTGGTGGTTTGCATTTGGGGGAAGGAGGGGTTGCCCGTTGGGATGGAGGGGCCGGTGCGGAAGGGGAGGTTGGGGTGTTGGTGTTGTTGGGAGGGGGGTTGGCGTGTGGGTTGGGGTTGGGAGGGGGAGGGCTTGCGGTCGTCGACGCGGCGCATGATGTCGGTGTCGAGGAAGTCGTCGATGTCGCCCTCCGAGGGGTCGGACATGTCGACGTCGCTGTCGGAGACTTCTTCTACTCGTGGGTGGGACATGGTGGGTGTGGTTGTGATGGTTGGGTTGGGGTGGGTTCCAAGGTTGTGGGAGAGGGAAGCGTGGGGAATAGTGAATTGGCCAGAGAAGAGGTGAGCTTCGTTGCAGAGTGTGGGGTTCACGGTCGACTTAAGGTGGGGTCTGTGCGTGGCGTGGTGGGGTAAGAAAAGCAAAGATAAATTGTGTGAGGGGCACAAAACTTGATCAACTCCAGTGGCATGCTACAACTTACTCATCATCTTAGGGTCTCGCTTAAAATTGTCTCCCAAACCCCTTTTCGAAACAAAACATTGACTTTACAAAGCAATTGGCTTGATTCTGACGTTCACAACGGAGTGGTCCAGTTTGTCCTCATTGGCACCTCTGATGGTAAAAGTGATTTCCCTGTTTGCTCAAGCCGCCAAATGCTTGCTACAGACTGGGCAAGCTGACAGGTCAGTCCTCTGTCAGTGGCAGAGAGGGGTCGTCGAGGGGTTGCGAGTGATGGCGGAGAGTCTCATCCAACGGAAGGATTCTGCCAGCTGGTGCGGCGGTTGCTGGTGCGACACGACCAGTGTGGTGGTGCGCGACCAGAATTTGGGATGGACGAATCGCAATGGTGATTGGAGACGGCACTGTGAAAGCTCAGGTCCAGGTGGGAAACCGCAGAGGAAGCCCAGGGCATTCTGCGAGCCACACTCCGCAACAACAGAGCTCAGACAGAGCTCGACCACAGCTTTTATTATCTCCCGTGTCCAGAGCTCGGCCTCCCTTTTCTCTGCGGGGTATTTCTGGTTTCCTTTCAATCCTCAAAGTTTGCGCCTGGCATTTGCTCGTCTTGTTACATCAACGTGACAACATCTTTGCTACCGCCCCTTTTATCTCGCTCTTGGTCGACGGCCCTTCTTTGCTGTGCGACAAGCAGTCTTCCCATAACCTCCCTTGGAAAAGAAAATTGAGAACAGGTTCATTCGATTATCAGCAGTCATGAACTAAGAGGTCTGGACAGGAAACTTCATCGTGGCAGCCGGGATCATCTTTCTGACTTGACTCGGAACCAGCTACCATGACTGGAATGCGAAACGGACAATCCCACCTTCGGATGGCCACAACCATGGAGGTCAATAATGAAATCGCCGAGTTCGTCCACCGCTATCAGGGCCTCTCGGTCCATCGGGACTCGCAGGAGGCTTTGATCAAGGTATGTTAACTAGCCGGCATGACACCATCGAACATCGTCCCGTCTAACGTTCCGCAGGATCTCATTGTGTACTCCGAGTCCCTCGAGTCTGGCTTTCGCGCTGAGAACGCCAACTTGCTGAGCCGGCTGCAGGACGCCGAGCTCGACCTTGAGGATGCCACAAAGTCGAGGCGGGAGTTGCAGCAACAGCTTCAGCACGTCGATGCCTTTAGCAGGGAGGTTGTCTTGCAGGATCGCAATTACTTCAAGGTAGTTACGGCTGTAAAGGCATCAAACATTGGCATTAACTGTTCCGCAGAATAGCAACCAATATGTCATCGTCCTCGTCGACGGCGATGGTCTTTTGGTATGGCATCTTACCCCTCGCAGGCACTTAGTTCGCTGACCAGCCGCTAGTTCAAGGAAGACTTCATCAGACAAGGAATTGAAGGCGGAAAAAAGGCAGCGTACGCTCTGCGGACCGCTATCCTCGAGCAGTGCGGCGCCCACGCCGTCGGCACCGAGGTCATCGCGAAGGTCTATGCCAACCTGGCCGGCCTGTGCAAGGCCATGCGCCGCGACGGCAGTCTGAGAAACGAAAGCGATCTGAAGGACTTTACACTGGGCTTTACTCAAGCCAAGGCCAGCTTCGACTTCATTGATGTTGGCCACGGTAAGGAGAGAGCAGACAACAAAATTAAGGGTAAGTCAGCTGGCAACCACAGTTCAGACACCTGCTGACCCGTCCAGAAACAACAAAATGGCACCTTCGCAACGTCGATTGCAAACAAGTCATCCTGGGCATCTCCCACGACGCCGGCTACGCGCCGTTCCTCGACGAGCTATTCCAGGACGCCTCGCTGCGCACCCGCATCACCGTCCTCGAAGGCATCACCACAGTTCGGGAGATGGCCACAACCGGGGTCAACATACTCAACCTCAACGGCACGCTCTTCCGCTCCGAAAAACTCATCGACAGGGGCCCCGAGCCCATCTCTCTGCCGATAAAGGCGCCTTGCGAGCCCAAGCCCAGGACATCGAGCTTCACCAGCGCCAGCACCGTTACACCGGCCACTTCTGCGGCATCAACCCCCGCGCAAGCCTCGGCGGTCACCTACGCCAAAACCGTCAAGGAAGCGCAAGCCCCGGCGGCGACCACATACGCCAAAGCCATCCAGAGCGCGCCCTCCCTGCCCAAAACCTCCGTGCCAGCACCGCAGCTCAAAAAGCTAGCGCCTGCTTCCGCGACCCGTCCAGCACCAGCAAAATCAGCGCCTTGGTATGACCTCTCCCCCCTCCCCCCCACCCCCACAATTCCACCCCTTCCACTCCCCACCCCGTCAACCCTTCAATCTCACCCCGTCATCCCCAACCCCCCACCACTAACAAAAACCCCTCCAGGAACCCCGGCCCCCGCGGCCTCGACCCCCCCCTGCATGTCTCCCAAGCAGCCCTCGACCGCGTCAAGAAGCGCCGCGACAGCAGCAAGCTGTGCAACAACCACTATCTACGTGGCCCTTGCACCAAGGGTTCCGGTTGTGCATTCGAGCACCAGTACCGTCCGACAAAAGAGGAAATGGTGGCGATTGCCTTTCTGACAAGACTGAATCCGTGCTCGGAGGGGCAGGAGTGTGGGGTGGGGGATTGTATTTATGGGCATCATGTGAGTTCTTCCTTTTTTTTGGGGGGGGGGTTGGGGGTTTAAGGTTTGGGGTTGGGTGGTTATGGTCGTTGTGGTTGTTGGGATGTGGAGCAAGGTGGCTTGTGCTGGTTTGAGATACCGGGAGATGTGGAGGGGTTCAGGGGGGTTATGATCGGGAAGGGGAGGGAGGGAGAAGGACGAGTGAGACTGGGAGTGAAGATTGTGCTGACATAAGTTTGGTGGCAGTGCCCGAGTGTGCAGAACGGCGTGTGTACGCACCCATTTTGCAAGTTTGAGAAGGAGGACCATCCGCCAGGGACGAGGCTTAGGGGGTACAAGTCTTAGGTGAGTAGGGTTTGTTTTGTTGGTGTGAAGGGGTACATGTTTGGAATGAAAGGATCGAGGGACAGTCGGTGTTGAGTTGTGTCAAAATCTGGGGGACTGACTGAGATGCACACTGCTCCTCGACCTCTTCAGAGCAATTCTGCGACATGAGAAGGAAGGGCCTGAGTTGATGATGATGATGATGTAACGAGTATTTATGAAATAATCAGACGTTGATTGCGAATGGAAGAATGACCCGTTGAGAGAGTTGTTTTTAGGTACACCTCACCACGCCTCTCTCAAACATCACTCGGGACTGACACAAGCCAGACAAGAGATAGCGCCAGCCGCACACCTCAGCCCAGCTGAGAGGCTACCTACCTGCGCTGGCTAGGATCGCACCCAGCCACTTTCCAGACCTTCCTCTGGGTCACAGGGCTCTTCAACGACTTTGAGTAATTTTCATTTCATTTGTCTACTCACCGTACGCTTCCTTTCCTTTGTCGAGCCCGCATCGGCCTCGTGCCGAGGGCTGTGAAGCCTGGGCATTCCCGCCTACCGGGACTTCCTCGAGAAGGGGGCAAAATCCTGTCAACGACGGCCGACAAGGCCTTGCGTACTCCCATAACAGGAGTTGGGGCCGGCAAATCTGCAGTGGGCCGCGCCCCGCATGCACTCACAGAGTGCTTGAGTAGTCTTGTAGGGGACTCTTTCATCTTGTGGTGGGATTCATCCGGCGGTGGGGCTCTTCTACGTGTAGATAAAGCTCAGTAGCTTAGCATGTCCTCACATGTCAAAGGGCCAGGGCCTCCGGACGTTAACTGCCAACGACAATCTCAAACATCATCAGTTTTATTCGCCATTTTCTGGTGTGCCTTATTCTTATGCATTTGTTTGGACCTGAACAACGGAGAGAACTAGGTGTCGTTGAGCAGTTCCCCTACTCCTTCTTCCACGGTTCACACGATGTTGACGCTTCAGTATCAAGGACGAGCAAGCCGGCACAATGGCCAACGCCGAGAGTCCGGACTCATTCACGGCTTACTTACCCGTCGCGATTTTTGAATAAGGCGGAGAATGTTGAGTTGACACGTCTGACAAATTAAAACTCTACAGACGAATGCGAAAATGAGTTGGTCGAACTCGCAAAAATTGACTTCAGACGACGACGCGCAACAATCATTACCAGCACCAAGATGCTGCCCAAACCCCTTGTCAGCGTCTACCAGCAGTACAAGAAGGACACCGACTCGGTGGCCTCTTGGCTTGCCTCGACCGCGCGCGCTCGTGGATACCCGGCCGACCTGCTATCGTCGGGGTCGTGGAATGTGCCGTCCGCTCCCGCTCGATCTGGCCGCCTCAAGGGCAAAGAGCGGAAGAAGGCCCGCGAGAAGGATGCGGCCGCGAGGCCCAAGTACATCGTTGCCCTCGCCGACTTTGTTCCGTTGGCAAAGTTCATCGCCGGCTCGCGTAGGCCGCCCGTGTCGGTTCCGGATTCCTTCTCGACCACCATCGACCGCCTCATCAAGCTGCGCGCTGGTTTTGCCACACGCCTGGCCGATCATGGTGCCGAACCGGATGCGGCTGCCGACGCCCGCCATCACTATTTTGTCGGCGTGCTCACCGAGGTCCGCGATACCCTCCGCCCACGCATGTCTTCCACGGCCGCTGCCTCGGCAACCTCCAACGATGCAGAAGCCAGAGCCGACACAAGCCTGCCCAACAGGTTTGCCGCCCTGAATCTCTTCGAGCCCTCTGAGGATTTCCTCAACGCTCAGGCTGCCGACAGGCCGCAGCCCGTTGCGGAGGACAAGACCATCTACGAGGCCGAACCACAGACGTCCCTCGAAGATGCCATATTCGCGATGTCCACCCTGATTGACGATCTATCAGACATCCGCGCCGTCATCAGGTGGATGTGGCACAATTATGGCGCCGGAAACTTGGACCTTGCCGCAGCTGCCGTGGCAACAAACGCCGCCATTGAACTCGCCCGCGGCCTCATCGAAGACGTGATTCCTGTCTTCAAGGACCAAGAGGGGGTCTACCAAGTGCTAGGCGCGTGCTTTCTCGTTTGTTGCAGGGTCAAGGGCTACAGCATGGAACAGAGCATTCGCATCACCACCGGCAAGGACGCCTATGACAACACATCATACGGAATTGCCGACACTCTCTGCATCATCGCGTACCATGCCGTCGCTGGTTACCGCGGCGACATGAGCCCAGACCACTTGGGCATGATGACGGAAGGCAGTTACGATGCCGACAGCTATCAGTCGCCCAAGACGGGGGACCAAAGGGCTGAGGATGACCATTTCCTCATCGAGGAATTCCTCGACGAGCTGATGGTTATCATTCGTCTGATTCCCGGTTATCCCGTTGAAGATACTTTTCTGCGTGGCTTGAAGGAGATGGACAAGGCCCGTGAAGTACCCTTCTACCTCGTCTTTGCCGCGCAGGTGTTCCTGGACATCCACCACACTCTCAGGGCAAAAACTGAGTTGGGTGCGGCAAAAATGCTCCATGAAACATCGATCATGTGCCAGGAGTTACAGGCCTACTTCGAGTTCCATGAGAAGCTGAAGACCGACCGCTGGCCAGAAGACAAGGAAAAATCGATGCAGTATCTGAGCAAGGACATGCGCTGGATTGCCAAAGACCCCGTCTACCAGCAAAGGGTGCACGCCATGAAGAAAAACGGCGTCGAGGTCCCACCATCCGTCACGCCGCACCACATCTTGAAGCGATCACCCGTCCTCGCAGGGCTACTTCTCTTCCACTTCCGCTTCAAGACCTTCAAAGTCGGCATTGCCGTCGCAGACGCCTGGGGCTCCATCCGGTCCACTATGTACCTCTACCACGCGCTGAGAACGCAGAAGCTGCTGCGCGGGCCGTGGAGGGACATAGAAGTCGCCCACAGCCTCCTGGGAAACGGCAGCTTCTTCGTCGGCGATCCGCCACGCACCCTCAACGACCACGTCAAAAAGTTCCTCATCCAGATGGGCGTAACCATCAGCTTCTTCCTCAACCCGCAAAAACGCAGACAGAAGAGCCTAGCCTCCCGCGCGGGCCCCCGCTGCATCAAGGAAGGCCTGCCCGTGTCGACCATGTTTGCGCAGCGCGACCTCGGCGGCGCGGGGAAAATGGACTGGACCGCGGAGCACATCGACACAATCCTCGCGCGCAGCGAGTTCGAGGTCGAGATCTTGGAGCAGCAAGAGCTGTTCAAAGTGAGCCAGATGGGAAGCGACGAGAAGCTCAGGAAGAAGAAGGCCGCCGCCGCCACCGCCAAAAAGGGCGAGGAAACCAGCAAGACCCCTTCGGTCTCCTCCAAGCGGCTGGTCAAGTCGCTCGTCATTGTCCTGGAAGCTGAGGCCATGAAGATGTCGTTTCCCTACCTGACGCTGCACCGCAGCTGTTGGGTCGTGCTCCGCGCGGTCAATGGGTCGTGCAAGAAGGTGCTGCAGAAGCTGGGCATGCAGGCGTATAGTGAACGGGAGTCGCAGCTGCCATGGATGGTTGGGTCTTTGCTTATGGATGCTTGTGGTACTGGTGAGAGGCCCACAACCCGCGATCTTTTGCCGCTCCATGCTGCTGCTGCTGCGCTCAACGGGTTGTTGGGAACTGGTGACCTCACTGTGGCGGTGGAGACAATGCGGAAGATGGGCCTTCGGCTGTGGTTTGAGAAGGGCAAGGAGGAGGGTAACGAGGGGAAGTCAGGGAAGGATGAGGCCAAAAAGGTTGATGATACGAAGGAGGAGGAGTCTGAGACTGGGTCTGGAATGTAAGGTCAAAGATACATGGAAGTTCGTTGCCGTTAGCAAGAGTCGTTTCAACTTATCAGGGAGAAAACAAATGGAACCTTCAACCGATTTATCTGATGCAGCTTGACGTTGAACAGCAACAAAATGCCAGCTTTAGGAGGGAAAAAACCCACCCATCTTCCCAACTCACACCAGAAACCTCTGTTTTTGGTTCAGAGCCAAGGAAGACACCTCCAAAACGCCAACAGCGTGTGAAGTAGCAAGATAAGAAATAAAAGCAAACCGGCAAAAACATACAACACCGAGGATTCGCTGGTCGTCACCGACCCAACTACTGATTCGGCCCTCACCAGCTTATCTATGGGAGAGCGGACGGGATCCCGAGTTTTCTGATGGGTATGGTCGTATGTGGTAGACAGCTAGAAAATGGTGGTTGATAGAGCTGTGGTGCAGAGTAAGTCCGGTCCGTAGCCCCTTTTCCCCCTTCCCAAAGAGCCAACACCACCCCACCCCCCCGTCCAGACCCTCACCCCTCAACCAACCTTTTAACCGGAACCTTATCAACAGGCTTCCTCTCCCATTTCCCAAACCACTCACCCATCCTCTCCAACCCCTGCAAATCCCCCTCCACCGTCTCCCTCTTCTCGGCATCCACCCATCCCGGCGTGTAACTCCCCCCAAAATCAATCAGCCACGCATCCCCCCTCAAATCAATCACCACATTCGCCGGCTTCACATCCCCCCATGCCACGCCCACGCTATGCAACAGGCCAACAGCCTCATGTATCTGCCCCCGCCAGCGCACCCGGTCTTCGTTTGGACAGTCCGAGAAGGGCGCGATCTCGGCCAGCGTACCGCGGTGCGGGATGTAAGTGAGCAGGAAGCCGACAAGGCGCCGACCGGAGCAGACTTCCTCGTCGCTGGTGGGGTCAAAGGGGTAGTGCTGGAGGACGTCGTCGCATTCGTCGATGACCAGGCCGCGGAGGCGGGGGATGCGGAGGTCGGAGAGGAGAGGGGGGGTGGATTCGGTGTTCGCGCGGATTTTATTGTAGGCCTCAAGTTCGTAGTAGCTGTGGCTTCGGCCGGAGATCCAGGGTTTGAAGAAGTAGATTGTGTTGTTGATGCTGACTTTGGTGGGGACTTGGATTGGAAATTTGGTTTGTTCGAGGACTTGGATTTGAAGGGATGAGAAGACGTTGAGTTTGGGGTCGAGGAGCGGTTCGAGGTCGTGGTTGCGGATGATATATTCCCCTGGGGTGGGGGACTCCTGTCGAGAAATGACCTTGAAATGGGGCTGAAGTTAGTCTCCCTCCTCTGCCCTTGCCTCAAGAACAAAGAATGGGGGATAGAGATGGGTATAGAGTAAATCCGCCGGGACAGTTGGCATACTGAAAGCAATTTCCGTCATGAGATTGACAAAGGGGGTTCTGAGGCGTTGCGCTTCTTCAACAAACTGATCTGGGTCATCGCTGCGGAGAATCTGGTTCGAGTTGCGGTGCTGTGCCAGGAGAGAAGGCGAGATGGCCACCCTATACGCTGCCGCCCGCACCCACGACTCTACCGTCCTGTCTCTCCAGACCGAAATCTCGAACCGCGACGCCATTATCCGATACCAGAAGGAACAACTGAACGAACGCGACGAACGGAACATCGAACAAACAGCCAAGACTGCCGACAAGATCGCTCGGCTTGAGGTCGAGAAGGCCCAACTCCTCGCCGCTGCTACGCCCGCTGTACATACCCCGACGACCGACCCCCCTGCTACGAACCCCCCGGCTGAGCCTCTTGCAGATACTGCTCCGAGAATGCCTACGCCTGCTCCTGCCTCACGTACCGGATCTACCTCCCTCAGTAAAAAACTCCTAGACCTAGAGAAGTTTGACGGATCTCGCACGGACCTTCGACGCTTCATACAGCAAGTCTACGGCAAGATGATCGCCAATGCCGACCGATTCGCGACCCCCTAGGGCCGTCTGACATACGTTGCCGGCCGGCTGGCTGGGAAGGTATACCAGCTAATGTTGCCAAAGATCGCCTATAGACTCCCCTAAGTTCCCTGACTACTCCGACATGCTCGCCTACCTGGAAGCCGCCTTTGGCGACCCCGACCGCGTATAGAACGCTTAGAACAAGCTGTACTAGCTTAAGTAGAAGAACGACGATTTCAGTACCTACTTCTCTGAGTTCCAACGCCTCGCCCTGGAAGGAGAGATATCCGAAGAAGGCCTGACGCCCCTACTCTTCCAAGGGATCTCCCGAGAGTTACAAGATATGCTCTTACATAACCCGTCCCTATCCCGTCAGTTCCAAGTATACGCCTAGCACTTCCAGAGTCTCGACAACCGGTACCGCCAACACCAGAAGCAAGTCAACTGGACTAAGCTAGGCCATACGTCCCAAGTCCCTGCCCTAGCCAGCTCCGCCGCGACTACTCCCCCAACTACCGAACTACCAAGACAGAGCAGATGTAACGGTCTCAACAAGTGTATTGCAACTAGCTGATGACGACTCTACGAGTACACTAAACTTGAAGAAAGAAGAGAAAGGAAAGTAACTGTTCCCACGAGGTGGCCTTGTTCTTATGACCAGAG